>JASANE010011124.1:0-34252 GCA_030248225.1 Trileptium ribeirensis
TCAAAATCGATTGGCTTTAGCCAACTTGATTAGAAAATGGCCCTAGAATTAAATCGAACAGAATTAAATCCAATCGGAAGCAGAATTAATTTTAGTAGCGAGGAGAATAATTTATGTTATAATATAAACAACGGAGTTCATTCAGTAATAATGTTGATTTGATTGTATTTAAATAAAACTTGACGCAAAATCGGCTGATGTAGAAATGATTATACTACAATAGTGTTTAGAAATTTTGATCTGAATCTACTTTATTTGGTTCTACGCGGATTTAATTCTGAACATTTTATTCCAGCAAAATCATTGATGGAATAAAATCTAGTTTAGAATTCTAGCATGCTTTATCACCATCTCTGTGAACACACCTTACTGTGGTTGTTGTGTAATATTTAATAATAGTAGCTTTCTATATTTTAATTGCTTAGGCAAAACAGTACTTAGGAAAGACGTTGTTTTTTAACAATAATGAGCGGCATCGACTGTGTTATAATGCATCCATTTACTGTTATATCCTAATTTAATTAACCACGGTATACTATTACGGTAAAATGGGGCAACTTCGCCCACTGAAAAAATTTGTCGTATAAGTTTCAAATCAATTCATGATGAATCATTCTATAAGAGGGACATAAACATATGTTTTTTGTGTAGTATTTGTAACAGGAATATCAGCTGCTTTCTTAATCACTCTACTGAACTATGGATAAAAAGAATACGTGGGCGAAGTTGCCCCTTGGGGCGGGGCAACATTACCCACTTGTATTTAGATGCTGATTATCTCACACGCTATTAGCGCTATACGCTGCGGGCGATGATGCCCATCATTCGACGTTAATTGTAGCACTGTCTGATACAATTCTCAACTCTTCTGAGAATTGTTGCCCGTAAGTAGAATATTTTTATAGATCTCCCACAGTTTCTTTGTATTTGCTAGCATCAAAGCAAAATGAAACCGTATAATGCATGCAAAAACCAAGCTTACACGTATGCATAAGTAATAAAAAGATGCGCGAAAACAAAATAAGCACAAAACACATACCCACCTGCAAATGGGCCCTTGTGTTGACGTCATGAACGTGAGTTTGACTGAATTGATAAGTTGGTTTTTGATGATGATTTGCTAATTTGATTATTTGCTTTAGTTGCTTACCGCTACCTCTTTCAGGAGCCCGATTAAGGATCTCATCTGCTACAAAATTGTCTCGTACCGAATTTACGTAAGCTACGGTCCACTGTTGCGCTTGTATGATAACACAAATCCAGTCGTTGTTGCATAGGGCAACTCGCCCTACAACAGCATTTCACAGGGCAACATCGCCCAAGCCAAGTGTTGCTAATTAGGAGCAATTGTGGCTATTAAATGAAACGCCATAAAAAATCGCAGACGATTTAGTATCGCAAACAGTAAATCTTTGTTGGTACGAAATGAGAGTTATTTTTTGTGCATATGGTTCATTTTATGGAAAATTTTAGCTTACAGAAGCGTTTACGATTCTGTAGCTGTCTTAACCGTTCTAGTGAACACTTGAAAACAACAATCAGTTAAAAACATCTAAATTGAGTCAGCTCAAAACTGGTCAAAAAATACCCAGAAAATATACTACCTATGAGTAGTTATAGATTTGTGAAGCCACATAATCGGTTTTTGGGCGAAGTTGCCCCACTGGGCGAAGTTGCCCCATAATACCGTAATGAAAAATATATTTCAACAATTGTACCAACAACTCGAATACGTTAAAATTCTATTAACCAAGTACACGCCACATATATCCTAACCATTGCAGCCAGTTAAACAGAGACTTTAGAACACGTCTATTATACAATAGTTAAATATCCTACGAAAACATTGTCAAATCCGATTAGAGGCAAGAAGTCAGGGCACATGGGCCGGACCGGCCGGGCCTGTCTCATTTTCCTTCGGGCCAGGTCGTACTTCGGGAGTGGGATAAAAATTCCGGGCCGGGCCGAGTCGCCCATTTTCAAAAAAGCCCGAAGTGTAATGTTGAAACAATAATAGTGACAACACACACACTTGTCAGTTACCCCCGCAGCCAGGCTAGAGCAACTGCAACTTGTTGCGCTTAGTCACTATTGCTAGGTTCCAAACTAAGCTTCCTGAACCCCTTATTGTCCTGGAATAATAATAACGCACTGACGATGCATTAATGGCAACGCAACACCTATTTTATCACACTCAGCACCGTACGATTTTTATTTCTTGACAAAAAGTTTTGAAATTTAGCAATTACGATAATTACAAATTTTAAGAAGTATTATTTTAATTTCAAGCGTCATGTTTCACGTTTTTGGCCCCTGGTGCTTGCACTATTTTATACATACCACTCAATATGCAATTGCTTTTGCCACATTCAGCAACAAGAAAACCGACTAAACCCTAGGAAGATAAACTATATAGAGCTATAAAAAGTATCAAAACTATCAAGCGATAAAATATATCAAAAATATGTTGAGCACTAATTTATATCAAAAAATGAATTTCTGTCAAAATTTTCTTTCATTGATAAACACAGTGTTCAAAAATAATGGCGCGCACAGTTTTTGTGAAATCTGTCTAAATCTTACGCCTTAGTGAATGTATAGTGTCAAACTTTGATCAAAATGTTTTGATTTTTAGCGTCTTTCGTAATCCTTCATCATCTGATACCGCTAGGGCATCTAATATTTGAATGATGTCTGTTTATGTACTGCTGACAGTACTTTTGTATTCTATTGTGTATTTTAATCTTGGCAAGGAAAGATTATTTAAGATCTAGTTTATTTAGATGTATTTTTAAATGTTAACGTTTTAATGTAGCTATATTCTGATTTATAGTTTTAGAGGGATTTTTTTCAAATTTGGATGCAGGTGTGGTACAGCTATCTATTTCTGGTTCTACATAAGAAGTGATGCGTCAGGAAAAATACAAATAAAAGAATATCTAAGTAGTTTTTGTAATTTCAATTGTGAAATTTATTCTATCTATGTTAGTATATATACATTGTACGCACATATGCAAATAAGAAATTTCTAGTTCTACAAAAGAAGTGCTGCGTCAGGAAAAATACAAATAAAAGAATATCTAAGTAGTTTTTGTAATTTCAATTGTGAAATTTATTCTACCTATGTTAGTATATATACATTGTACGCACATATGCAAATAAGAAATTTCTAGTTCTACAAAAGAAGTGCTGCGTCAGGAAAAATACAAATAAAAGAATATCTAAGTAGTTTTTGTAATTTCAATTGTGAAATTTATTCTATCTATGTTAGTATATATGCATTGTACGCACATATGCAAATAAGAAATTTCTAGTTCTACAAAAGAAGTGCTGCGTCAGGAAAAATACAAATAAAAGAATATCTAAGTAGTTTTTGTAATTTCAATTGTGAAATTTATTCTATCTATGTTGGTATATATACATTGTACGCACATATGCAAATAAGATATTATTGCCTGTCTCAAGGTGCGGAAAAGAATTTGTTATACCATCATTTTCTGTTAGTTCATAGCTTCAGTTTAAAATTCAATTTGAAAAGAATTTATTATACCAGCATTTTCTGTTAGTTCATAATCTCAGTTTAAAATTCCTTTTAATTAAAAGTAACGATAACAGATAAATACAATAACAGGCAGACACAATAACAGTTCAATATTTAGAATTCGGTAGGAAAATGTTTATAGAGTTATTTACTTTATGAAATTATTGAGATGATATTTTAAGGGTGATATCTGTTTCGGGCTTTTCGGCCGTCGGATTTCGTTCGGACCAGACCGGGGTTCGGGTCTGCTCTTAAAGATTTCTGGCCGGGCCGAGCCGACGTAAATTTCATTTCGAGCGGGGCCAAGCGTGAAAATATAGGCCAGCTCTCACCTCTAAATCCCATATCGTAATATTAATCTCCTCGTTCTTCACATACAGACATATCTTGCTGCAGGTCATAAAATATGAAATGTCGTATATAAATCTAGCATTTACAACTATAAAACTTAAAGCTCGTGAATGTTCGAAGCTCATTATCGCCAGACTAACCATTCCGTTCTTCAACTAGTCCCATATCTTGGAGAACGTCGTAAAAGTACGAAAACGCATAGATCACTCGTTTTGATCGGTATGCCCTAAGCTCGTGTGTGCTTGAAATCTCCTGATCGGCCAGAAATTTTCTAACAATTGTATAACAACTATTGAACGAGTATGTTGAGGAGCCTCTGAAATTTTAACAAAAAAATTAAACGAAACCCTATAAAAACATCGAAACTCTTTTAACAATATAATCAACATTTTTGAAGTTTCTAAGTTGGTCGAAATACAGCAAAATACTAAAATAAGACAAAAACTGAAACGTTGAACTTTAACGTTTTGAGAAATGATGTAAAATATTCAATTCAAATTGATTTTTGACAGTGCGTTTGGATGGAAGCATAAAATACGTTTCTTCTATAACTGATTGTCAAAACTCGTACCGTATGATTTACCTATCCGAGCGAACGAAATAAATGGCATACAGAACGAGTATATAATTGATAACACAAATGTAAGTAAAAGTACCTGTCATTATAGGGCTTACGTTAATATCCGGAACACCAAATCATATATAAAAAAAATTTGTAATATATACTTAGACAGAAATTGATGATTTTTGGCGACGATACCAAATCTGTAATTCATTTTACCCTGTTGTAGTCACATTATAAAAACTCAAAGGTATTTTACAAAACATATACATTCCTGAAAACGCAAACGTTAAAAAGCTGACAATTATACTACGTTAATGATTATTTTTATGATGCACATCGTGAGAGTACAAAAACTTGAATGGACATAAAATATAAACGGCGGAAGCTGTTTAAACGGGTAAAGCCAATTGCAGATTCGGAATCCTTGGTAAAAAGTTCACTTCCTGGTATTTTAATTTCATCAAAATTGAAGATAAAGCGTTTTATATCCTTTTGGGTCCCGGATATTTACGTTAAACTCCATTACAAAACAAACACCACACAAAAATATTAAATTATGCTCAAACCATGTCCTAACCATGTGTCACATGATAAGCCAGAACTTCCCGACTCATATTTATGTTTGGCCCAAGCTCCCATAGTATTGTTATGCAAACACTGTTATATGATACAAAAATAATTTTTACAACTTTTGATTTAACTAATAGCATAAAATAGTTTTGTAACTTTAATTTTGAGAATAAAATGTTGAAATTTTCATGCAGCTATCGCACAGAATTTAGTTATTTTTGGTTGAACAAAATATTTATTTTGAGCTACCAAAAGTGCATAACTGAAGAGTATGATATTTCCCAACATTCTAGATTTATGCATTTATGCATTTATGCATTTATGCATTTATGCATTTATGCATTTATGCATTTATGCATGTGCATTTATGCATTTATGCATTTATGCATTTATGCATTTATGCATTTATGCATTTATGCATTTATGCATTTATGCATTTATGCATTTATGCATTTATGCATTTATGCATTTATGCATTTATGCATTTATGCATTTATGCATTTATGCATTTATGCATGCATTTATGCATGTCCGATGTCTCATTTCCGAGATTACGTGTCTTAACATGCCGCTACGAGGGAAAGCTCTTGAACATTTTTGTCTGCCGTGATCACTCATATCATAACTAATCTGCGAGTGGATGGATTTCGATAAAATTCCTTTGCTCGACAGCCTGTAGTTGACCGTGAGCAGTTCCGACTCCATCTTCCATGTCAAAATGGCGGTTTTTTAAAATCGTTTGCCAAATTGGCTAAATGCGCACCAGTGTTTCGCAAGTTATATCTCAAAGCACAGGCTTAGCATTGAATAACCGAGATCACAACAGACTCAGCTCATCAAAGTCTCCAACATTTTTTCTGGAACATTCCCTGGCCCGCCATGGGTCCGAATATATATGGTTCGTCGACTCTGTACCAGAAATATAGATTTTTCACATTTCGACATGTTATTGCACGAGTATATTCAATTATCAAAAACGCAGAATACACCGTCTTGGTTACCTGGGTTGAACTTGACTACATGGTGCCTTTTCATGGGGATTCAAAAGATTTCTTGTCGATAAATGCTATTTCCAAAACATATCCTGTTTTCATTTATTTGATTATGTCAGAGGCGCAGCAAAACGGCGGGGGGCGCCCCATACATTTCGTCAGAAATCAGCGAAACTAGGATTTTTCCCTTATAGAGCCCGCAATTATCCTTATGACAACTTCCACTTTGAGTTGCCCCCCTCAAACACGAATAGCGTATACGGGATTCTATACTGCGTGCAGGACATCAAGTATGGTCTTTATATAGGGTTTTCGGTACGTTGAATACGATAGTTTGTTTACCTAGAGCCCAGAACGAATATTTCATGACTTTTCAGAGGTCCTCAATGGAGTTAGGGTCGATGAACCAAATCTCTAAAATGTAGCCTGTCTTCGTTTGTTTGCTATTTTATGCCGCGCCAACTATCAGGAATAGCTATATATTAGAATTTTTGGTACGTTCAATACGATGATTTGTATTTCTAGAGTGTTGAACGAATATTTTATGATTTTTAGAACATCATTATCAGGTTCAAGGGTCCAACAGGTTTTAGTGTAGTACGCACATCAAACACAAAGCATATTACAAATTATTACATATAATGGCAACTATAGACAAAACCGCGCTCGCTCCGTTTCACCCTCGCTTGTGGGATATTAGTTATCAATGGGGTAGGTTGGACGCCCAAGTTTTGCGGCGAATCGAATTAAAATATTTTGATTTTCAGAATATATTTTCATAACATGGGTTAACATTCGAATTCTGGGTAGTGTCATACTACTCCCTTATGCACTCCTGGTATAACTTACTTTGAAAAAACCAGTGTACTCCTCAAAAATAAGTTTTTTGGACACGACATACCATGGACTCTTTTTGTCTTATTATTACATCTATCTTAACATCAATCAAAACCAACTCACAGCTCTTTAGTCCGATCGTATCAGTATTCGATCGGTGAGTATGGTTGCAATCACATCCATTTAAACTGAATGTAACCATATTTAAAAAGCACGTAAACGTATAGATTTTTGCTCAATCTATTTGTTGTGTTCAATAGCCAACACAAAGATTTTGAGGACGGATAAACTTATTTAGAGCAGAACGGATACCAACATCATTTAGACAGCTCGAGCCCACTGACTATTTATCAAATTCCCAAAAACAATTTACAAATAAATCATCGACGCCGATTTGATCTAGAGTTATCAAACCTTGACAACTGAATCAACATCCATATTCTAGACTAATTACATCAGACGAAAAATAACTTTATATGAACATCAAAAACAATGACAAACTAGCGTGATAGAAATAGGCGAACAATTACACAATTTGTTGATCTTCATCACCAAATGGTCGCCAAACTTGACTCGTTCCTTTCGGAAAACAGTTTGATTGTGCTGAAACACTCTTATATAACTAACTGCGGTGGTGCTGATGATTCAGTTTATTCACCAATACAAGGATAATCTTAATTTCAAACGGCAAATTGATTTTATCACAACCTTATGTTACTAAACTCTGCTAAGCAAATAACCTGAACGGTCGCAAATACGTATCTGGAAAAATTAAGAAAGTATTAGTTATATTTACATATCTTTTATATTAACATATCCTCCCTCCTTCTCAAAGCTACGCAAACTACAACATTTCCGGTTGTCAAGTCCTCCTGCTTTATATTTATTATATTATGAAACGTTCATACTTGGTTATGTTATCAAAGCTTCTTAATTTTATTCCTACCTATCATATTCTTGTAAGCAAATAACCTGAACGGTCGCAAATACGTATCTGGAAAAATTAAGAAAGTATTAGTTATATTGACATATCTTTTATATTAACATATCCTCCCTCCTTCTCAAAGCTCCGCAAACAACGACATTTCCGGTTGTCAAGTCCTCCTGCTTTATATTTCTTATATTATGAAACGTTCATATTTGGTTATGTTATCAAAGCTTCTTAATTTTATTCCTACCTATCATATTCTTGTAAGCAAATAACCTGAACGGACGCAAATACGTATCTGGAAAAATTAAGAAAGTATTAGTTATATTGACATATCTTTTATATTAACATATTCTCCCTCCTTCTCAAAGCTCCGCAAACTACGACATTTCCGGTTGTCAAGTCCTCCTGCTTTATATTTCTTATATGATGAAACGTTCATATTTGGTTATGTTATCAAAGCTTCTTAATTTTATTCCTACCTATCATATTCTTGTAAGCAAATAACCTGAACGGTCGCAAATACGTATCTGGAAAAATTAAGAAAGTATTAGTTATATTTACATATCTTTTATATTAAGATATCCTCCCTCCTTCTCAAAGCTCCGCAAACAACGACATTTCCGGTTGTCAAGTCCTCCTGCTTTATATTTCTTATATGATGAAACGTTCATATTTGGTTATGTTATCAAAGCTTCTTAATTTTATTCCTACCTATCATATTCTTGTAAGCAAATAACCTGAACGGTCGCAAATACGTATCTGGAAAAATTAAGAAAGTATTAGTTATATTTACATATCTTTTATATTAACATATCCTCCCTCCTTCTCAAAGCTACGCAAACTACAACATTTCCGGTTGTCAAGTCCTCCTGCTTTATATTTCTTATATTATGAAACGTTCATATTTGGTTATGTTATCAAAGCTTCTTAATTTTATTCCTACCTATCATATTCTTGTAAGCAAATAACCTGAACGGACGCAAATACGTATCTGGAAAAATTAAGAAAGTATTAGTTATATTGACATATCTTTTATATTAACATATTCTCCCTCCTTCTCAAAGCTCCGCAAACTACGACATTTCCGGTTGTCAAGTCCTCCTGCTTTATATTTCTTATATTATGAAACGTTCATATTTGGTTATGTTATCAAAGCTTCTTAATTTTATTCCTATCTATTATATTCTTGTAAGCAAATAACCTGAACGGTCGCAAATACGTATCTGGAAAAATTAAGAAAGTATTAGTTATATTGACATATCTTTTATATTAACATATCCTCCCTCCTTCTCAAAGCTCCGCAAACAACGACATTTCCGGTTGTCAAGTCCTCCTGCTTTATATTTCTTATATTATAAAACGTTCATATTTGGTTATGTTATCAAAGCTTCTTAATTTTATTCCTACCTATCATATTTTTGTAAGCAAATAACCTGAACGGACGCAAATACGTATCTGGAAAAATTAAGAAAGTATTAGTTATATTGACATATCTTTTATATTAACATATTCTCCCTCCTTCTCAAAGCTCCGCAAACTACGACATTTCCGGTTGTCAAGTCCTCCTGCTTTATATTTCTTATATGATGAAACGTTCATATTTGGTTATGTTATCGAAGCTTCTTAATTTTATTCCTACCTATCATATTCTTGTAAGCAAATAACCTGAACGGTCGCAAATACGTATCTGCAAAAATTAAGAAAGTATTAGTTATATTTACATATCTTTTATATTAACATATCCTCCCTCCTTCTCAAAGCTCCGCAAACAACGACATTTCCGGTTGCCAAGTCCTCCTGCTTTATATTTCTTATATTATGAAACGTTCATATTTGGTTATGTTATCAAAGCTTCTTAATTTTATTCCTACCTATCATATTCTTGTAAGCAAATAACCTGAACGGACGCAAATACGTATCTGGAAAAATTAAGAAAGTATTAGTTATATTGACATATCTTTTATATTAACATATTCTCCCTCCTTCTCAAAGCTCCGCAAACTACGACATTTCCGGTTGTCAAGTCCTCCTGCTTTATATTTCTTATATGATGAAACGTTCATATTTGGTTATGTTATCAAAGCTTCTTAATTTTATTCCTACCTATCATATTCTTGTAAGCAAATAACCTGAACGGTCGCAAATACGTATCTGGAAAAATTAAGAAAGTATTAGTTATATTTACATATCTTTTATATTAACATATCCTCCCTCCTTCTCAAAGCTACGCAAACTACAACATTTCCGGTTGTCAAGTCCTCCTGCTTTATATTTCTTATATGATGAAACGTTCATATTTGGTTATGTTATCAAAGCTTCTTAATTTTATTCCTACCTATCAATATTACGCCAAACGTCTTCAATATAACGCGTTTTAATTTTAACGTTGAATGTTCGAAGTCAATCTACCTGGAATATACAACGCGATTTCTCAGAATTATTTCAGAAATTGAGCGTTAAAAAAGCCTTAATTGGGGTTTGCAGTGAAAGCTTATTATAGTCTTTGCAGTTTTGGGAGTACTTTTTGACCCACAGCAACTTGTTTTTTTAAATAGAGGAAAATATTTTTCAATATTTAATGCTCATAAAGTATAAAATTCAGTTCAGTGTAAAAATAATGGTGACGTATATAAAACACGAATCATAGACCAAGTATATTTGTGCGTTAAAATCTACATTATTTTCCGGCAGTATCCGACGAAAGTAACATTGAAATTACGCTTGATAGTCCGTTAAATAAACTACAAGCAACAAGAATGGAATTCTAGTCAAGCACAGTATTTATTAAATGAAAATGATTTAGTTATCAAACAAATAAATTAAAGTTATGCATCATTTGCGTGCGCCAGGGCCAAATTATGTCACGTGTCCAACTCAACTAGTTTGGGTGAACTATAGCTTAGCTGGACTACTATGGTACATTTTTATAGCTTAGCTAATCTTAATGTGACAAACAGGGAGCTTAGCTAGGCTCTGCGTGATAAAGAAAGCGTCCGGCTGAACTGTCAATTGAAAAATTTTATTTAGTATTGTGCTTAGTGTCATAGCAGTTTCTTCTATAGTATTTTCACACTAATTCTAAGTTATATATTTGTTTTAATATATATAATTAATGTTTTAAGCTGTATGCCGCTTTTGGGGCATTATTTCGATACGTATAGTAAAACATGATGTTCGCGGACTAAATAGCCTCTGGCTTAAGTTATAGGGTTCGACTGAATGCCTCGTGACAAAAGCACAGTCCGGTTGGACACTCGATGACAAATGCATAGCCTAGCTGGACTATTCAAAATTTTAATAGTCGAGCTGGACTGTATGCGTGACATAGTAGTTAGCCCATTTGAACGCGTGACATAATTAGGACCATGCGCACACACCTTATTGTAAATGATGCATTACCACAATACGTTCGGGTTATGCCTAAGTCGGCAGAGCTTAACACTAAAAAGTTTAGTCGAGGAAAAACCACTTACTTTCAAGAGATAGTATAGCAGCACGAGCTCGTACTAAGCCTGCTCCAAGATAACTGAAAATAACCTTGAATTAAATAGAATACTTACAATTCAAATAAACGATGAACACAATAATAACTACAAAGTTCGTTAATTTTGGATTATGTTTCATAAAAATACAAGTCACAGAAGCTTATTCCGATTTATGCCTAATATAGACCACATTTTTAAACACACAAAAAACAAGAACTGACGTCATGAACATGCAAAGAAATGCCGCTACTATATTCCGAAAAAAAACTGCAGACGGAAAATCAACGATATGGGACAGACCTATTGATGTCGGTAATTTCAGTTAATATTAAGACAAATCTAATTTCATTGCAAACCCAGTTCACTTCGGCAAAATTCTGTAGTTGCAATGCATCGAATTCTCTATGAAGCATCGCACTAAAAATTGATCCATCAGCTCAGAAATTACTTCAACTAAAATACCGAACAATCTACAACTATTTTAGTTTTACAAGGTAAAGGAATAAACACATAACTAGTGATTAGACATTTATAGATCGCAATGACACTAAATTGTACCAAAAATATAGCATATAATATCTTTGAATGGTGTTTATATGCTTGCTACATGTCCTAACAATATTAAATTTATGCCATAAGTTGTCAAGATTATCCAAAAGCATGAAGCGGTATTTAGCGAACCCCAACGAACCGCTTCAAAATTCCCTTCTGGAGAAGGCCTCAACAATAATCCGCAATTAGTGATGTATATAACAAACGTTAATGTTAAAAGGAAAGATTGTTTGGAGCGGACTGCTCTTGGGGCGGCAGCCCCACGATTTAGATTTAGTCTAAGCTTTATATAAACCGTGAATCTTAGAATAAGGCTTAGGTTTAGGGTACGGACAACTGTATAGCTTGATTTCCACTTATTGAGCTACAATTGAGACTTTCTCTACAGTAGTGTCCATTTCTCGAGAGCTACAATTCGTTGGATAATTACGGATTTAAATTTAAGCTTTATAACGCCCTGATTAATTTGTGTATCGTTTAAAGTTTGACGAATTCAAGCTAGCGTAATGAATTGATTTCGGGTTGTTTCAATGCAAGCGGCATACTCAAATGACTGGGCCATCCAGGAAAGATCGCTCTGTAAACTTAAAGCAAGAGTTCATTAGGGAAGAGTGTGACACTGCCCTGCATTCACATGTAAACTCGGTTTTGATGACGCGGGCGTTTTCGGCCTGACCCCCCAGTTTTTTTGGGGAGGGGGTCGAAATGCATAGACCCCAGGTTCTGGGGAAGCACGTTGTATCAGCACCCCAACCCCCAAATTTCTGGGGGGTCGGTTTGTAAGAAGCTACTGGTTCAACCGACCCCCACATGAAATTGGGAGAGGGTCCGACCTACCCCCCAGAAACTGGAGAGGGTCCGACCTACCTACCGTCCCCCAGAAACTGGGAGTCTATGAATCTCGACCCTCCCCCCGCAAAAAAATGGGGAGTCAGGCCGAAGACATCCGCATCATCAAACATGGGTTTACATGTGGGTACAGGGAAATGTCATACTCTTCCCTAATGCACTGTTGTTTAAAGCAAGTCGCAACGCGAACGAATAAAATCCCACGTGAAACCATGCTCTAAAAGACAAAAACGTTTGACACAAAGCACAAATGGCAACATTGGACATGAAGGAGCTAACAAAAAACTTTTGCCGAAAGATATAATACAAGACAAATCGCAAAGGTTTCCGCATTTAAAGCTTGTGCGAACTTAAGTATCATCGAAGATAAAACAGCAATTTTTGTCAGTGCTGAAATAAAATTAATAAATTAATTATATAATTAAATAATAAATAATTAACTAAATTCATATTCTTTAACGTAACCCAATTCCTTGAAAAAGTAGCTATATTTTTGCCAAAAAACACAGTTTCACCACCAGCCTTTATAATTCAATGCATACATTTGATTCGTATGTATGTTATAAATTGCATTGTCGCGATGCTATTCGAAAATACTTTGCAGGTGGGGGATTCGGAGTGCCTATGTGAGATCACCCCCACCCTCTATGAGCAGGTGTTGCTTTCATTATTGGTGAGTGCAATTTCATGGCATCCTCAAATTTTCGAATGGTGAGTGCAATTTCATAGCATCCTGAAATTTTCGAATGGTGAGTGCAATTTCATAGCATCCTCAAATTTTCGAATGGTGAGTGCAATTTCATAGTATCCTCAAATTTTCGAATGGTGAGTGCAATTTCATAGCATCCTCAAATTTTCGAATGGTGAGTGCAATTTCATAGCGCCCTCAAATTTTCGAATGGTGAGTGCAACTTCATAGCATCCTCAAATTTTCGAATGGTGAGTGCAATTTCATAGCATCCTCAAATTTTCAAATGGTGAGTGCAATTTCATAGCATCCTCAAATTTTCAAATGGTGAGTGCAATTTCATAGCATTCACAAATTTTCGAATGGTGAGTGCAATTTCATAGCATCCTCAAATTTTCGAATGGTGAGTGCAATTTAATAGCATCCTCAAATTTTCGAATGGTGAGCGCAATTTCATAGAATCCTCAAATTTTCGAATGGTGAGTGCAATTTCATAGCATCCTCAAATTTTCGAATAGTGAGTGCAATTTCATAGAATCCTCAAATTTTCGAATGGTGAGTGCAATTTCATAGCATCCTCAAATTTTCGAATGGTGAGTGCAATTTCATAGCATCCTCACATTTTCGAATGGTGAGTGCAATTTCATAGCATCCTCAAATTTTCGAATAGTGAGTGCAATTTCATAGCATCCACAAATTTTCGAATGGTGAGTGCAATTTCATAGCATCCTCAAATTTTAGAATGGTGAGTGCAATTTCATAGCATCCTCAAATTTTCGAATGGTGAGTGCGATTTCATAGCATCCTGAAATTTTCTAATGGTGAGTGCAATTTCATAGCAACCTCAAATTTTCGATTGGTGAGTGCAATTTCATAGCATCCTCAAATTTTCGAATGGTGAGTGCAATTTCATAGCATCCTCAAATTTCCGAATGGTGAGTGCAATTTCATAACATCCTCAAATTATCGAATAGTGAGTGCAATTTCATAACATCCTCAAATTTTCGAATGGTGAGTGCAATTTCATAGCATCCTCAAATTTTCGAATGGTGAGTGCAATTTCATAGAATCCTCAAATTTTCGAATGGTGAGTGCAATTTCATAGCATCCTCAGATTTTCGAATGGTGAGTGCAATTTCATAGCATCCTCAAATTTTCGAATGGTGAGTGCAATTTCATAGCATCCACAAATTTTCGAATGGTGAGTGCAATTTCATAGCATCCTCAAATTTTCGAATGGTGAGTGCAATTTCATAGCATCCTCAAATTTTCGAATGGTGAGTGCAATTTCATAGCATCCTCAAATTTTCGAATGGTGAGTGCAATTTCATAGCATCCTCAAATTTTCGAATGGTGAGTGCAATTTCATTGCATCCTCAAATTTTAGAATGGTGAGTGCAATTTCATAGCATCCTGAAATTTTCGAATGGTGAGTGCAATTTCATAGCATCCTCAAATTTTCGATTGGTGAGTGCAATTTTATAGCATATCTCGAAATTTTATGTCGATTGCTAATACCGATTTTCATAGCATCCTCAAATTTCAGAATCGTGAGTGCAATTTCATAACATCCTCAAATTTTCGAATAGTGAGTGCAATTTCATAGCATCCTCATATTTTCGAATTGTGAGTGCAATTTCATAGTATCCTCAAATTTTCGAATGGTGAGTGCAATTTCTTAGAATCCTCAAATTTTCGAAAGGTGAGTGCAATTTCATAGCATCCTCAAATTTTCGAATGGTGAGTGCAATTTCATAGCATCCTCAAATTTTCGAATGGTGAGTGCAATTTCTTAGCATCCTCAAATTTTCGAATGGTGAGTGTAATTTATAGGATCCTCAAATTTACGAATGGTGAGTGCAATTCTATAGGATCTCAAATTTACGACGGTGAGTGCAATTCTATAGCATCCTCAAATTTTCGAATGGTGAGCGCATCTTCATAGCATCCACAAATTTTCGAATGGTGAGTGCAATTTTCGAATAGCATCCTCAAATTTTCGAACGGTGAGTGCAATGTCATAGCATCCTCAAATTTTCGAATGGTGAGTGCAATTTCATAGCATCCTCAAATTTTCAAATGGTGAGTGCAATTTCATAGGATCCTCAAATTTACGAATGGTGAGTGCAATTTCATAGGATCCTCAAATTTACGAATGGTGAGTGCAATTTCATAGCATCCTCAAATTTTCGAAAGGTGAGTGCAATTTCATAGCATCCTCAAATTTTCGAAAGGTGAGTGCAATTTCATAGCATCCTCAAATTTTCGAATGGTGAGTGCAATTTCATAGCATCCACAAATTTTCGAATGGTGAGTGCAATTTCATAGCATCCACAAATTTTCGAATGGTGAGTGCAATTTCATAGCATCCTCAAATTTTCGAATAGTGAGTGCAATTTCATAGCATCCTCATATTTTCGAATTGTGAGTGCAATTTCGTAGTATCCTCAAATTTTCGAATGGTGAGTGCAATTTCATAGAAGCCTCAAATTTTCGAAAGGTGGGTGCAATTTCATAGCATCCTCAAATTTTCGAATGGTGAGTACAATTTCTATAGCATCCTCAAATCTTCCCAATGGTGAGTGCAATTTCATAGCATCCACAAATTTTCGAATGGTGAGTGCAATTTCATAGCATCTACAAATTTTTGAATGGTGAGTGCAATTTCATAGCATCCTCAAATTTTCGATCGGTGAGTGCAATGTCATAGCAGCATCCTCAAATTTTCGTATGGTGAGTGCAATTTCTATAGCATCCTCAAATTTTCGAACGGTGAAGTGCAAGATCATAGCATCCTCAAATTTTCGAATGGTGAGTGCAATTTCATAGCATCCTGAAATTTTCCTACGGTGAGTGCAATTTCATAGCATCCTCAAATTTTCGATTGGTGAGTGCAATTTTATAGCATCCTCAAAATTTTCGAATGGTGAGTGCAATTTCATAGCAGATCTCAAATTTCCGAATCGTGAGTGCAATTTCTAGAACATCCTCAAATTTTCGAATAGTGAGTGCAATTTCATAGCATCCTCATATTTTCGAATTGTGAGTGCAATTTTATAGTACTCCAAATTTTCGAATGGTGAGTGCAATTTCATAGCATCCTCATATTTTCGAATTGTGAGTGCAATTTCGTAGTATCCTCAAATTTTCGAATGGTGAGTGCAATTTCATAGAAGCCTCAAATTTTCGAAAGGTGGGTGCAATTTCATAGCATCCTCAAATTTTCGAATGGTGAGTGCAATTTCATAGCATCCTCAAATTTTCGAATGGTGAGTGCAATTTCATAGCATCCACAAATTTTCGAATGGTGAGTGCAATTTCATAGCATCCACAAATTTTCGAATGGTGAGTGCAATTTCATAGCATCCTCAAATTTTCGAACGGTGAGTGCAATGTCATAGCATCCTCAAATTTTCGTATGGTGAGTGCAATTTCATAGCATCCTCAAATTTTCGAACGGTGAGTGCAATGTCATAGCATCCTCAAATTTTCGAATGGTGAGTGCAATTTCATAGCATCCTGAAATTTTCGAATGGTGAGTGCAATTTCATAGCATCCTCAAATTTTCGATTGGTGAGTGCAATTTTATAGCATCCTCAAATTTTCGAATGGTGAGTGCAATTTCATAGCATCCTCAAATTTCCGAATCGTGAGTGCAATTTCATAACATCCTCAAATTTTCGAATAGTGAGTGCAATTTCATAGCATCCTCATATTTTCGAATTGTGAGTGCAATTTCATAGTATCCTCAAATTTTCGAATGGTGAGTGCAATTTCATAGAAGCCTCAAATTTTCGAAAGGTGAGTGCAATTTCATAGCATCCTCAAATTTTCGAATGGTGAGTGCAATTTCATAGCATCCTCAAATTTTCGAATGGTGAGTGCAATTTCATAGCATCCACAAATTTTCGAATGGTGAGTGCAATTTCATAGCATCCACAAATTTTCGAATGGTGAGTGCAATTTCATAGCATCCTCAAATTTTCGAACGGTGAGTGCAATGTCATAGCATCCTCAAATTTTCGAATGGTGAGTGCAATTTCATAGCATCCTCAAATTTTCGAATGGTGAGTGCAATTTCATAGGATCCTCTAATTTACGAATGGTGAGTGCAATTTCATAGGATCCTCAAATTTACGAATGGTGAGTGCAATTTCATAGCATCCTCAAATTTTCGAATGGTGAGTGCAATTTCATAGCATCCTCAAATTTTCGAATGGTGGGTGCAATTTCATAGCATCCTCAAATTTTCGAATGGTGAATGCAATTTTCGAAACACATGATTACTGTGTGTTACGACCAACACCCAAAAAAATACTGGGTGCCTCAAATTTAACGCTGACCACAAATTTTCAAATTGCGGATTCTATGTACCACCAACAGAAGTTCTGGGAAGTTTTTTCTATCCCTTCGGTTTTAAAGTGGAATATGTACAGAGGAACTCGCAACCGAGGATCTTGTTTTCATGCATGACGGAGCGCTTCGCTGGACGAAAGGAGGTTCCTGAATCCATGGATCGGCCGCAGAGGTGCCATAGAGTGGCCAGCTAGGTCACCAGACTTAGCTCCGCCTGACTTCTTTCTCTGGGGTGTTCTGAAAGAAGATGTTTATGGAAGTAGGGCGAAAGACCCTCAAGAATTGATGGACAGAATAAAATCAGCGTTTTCTAAATTTCCAGTGGACTTATGCGCCAAAGTTTGCCGATCTATACCATCCCGACTGGAGAAATGCATTCAGCTTGGCGGTACACAGACGGAGCTGTTCTGAAATCTCTCTTCGTAATGTAAGTAAACTGTTAATACTTGTCTATATTTATACAAAAAACTGGCTAGCTACCTCTGCCCAGTCAACCCATAGTTAGCATCAAACAGTGGGTAGTTATTTCTGAAACATCCTGTATTACAATAAAGAGAATGGAAACGTCAAGTACATACCTATGAGAGTACAAAGTTATATTACGACCAGAAACTGAGATAGGTCTTGAAAAATATTTGTTATACATTGAACTGTACGGATCTATTCGTTGCAGCGGGAGATATGCAAGTTGAAGAGATGCTCCGCCGAGATCGAGTACAGCAGCGCTGAGTGGAGAGCTATCTGAAAAGTAAATCAGACATCATATTACGAACAGCAACCGAGGTTGGTCTTGACAAATATTTGTTATACGTGAAACTCTACGAATCAATTCGTTGCAGCGGAAAATACGCAAGTAGAAGAGATGCTCGCCGAGATCGAGTACAGCAGCGCTGAGTGAAGCGCTATCTGAAAAGCAAACCAGACATCTGTAAAAGATATTGTTGCTTCTTTAAAACTACAAGACCTAACTTCGTCTCGAACATATATTTCTGATATGTTTATCACGTTAGATGTACTGAACATCATGAGCATAACTATTTATGACTCAAGCCCAATTTGGAATTGCGAGTAGCCGCTACCTTTGATTTCCAAACGATATAAGTTGCTATATCAGATAAATCTGCCCAGGAATAATGTTATTTATTAGGTGAATCAAATACGTCGTTTAGGTCAAAATCTTTAGTCAATAGCGATTCATGTGAACACGCTGCCGGAAATTATTGAGTTGGAGCTAGACTTTTCGAGCCCAGTACCTTAACACGCCAGGCTGTAAAACAGTTTGACAGAAAGTCATGTAAATATCTAGCGCGTGCATATAAGTTAACAAAATGTGAGTTCTCAGGTTTAAAACTTGGGATCAGAAATTGAGGTGAAATTTTAGCTAAACATTTGAAAGCAGTTTTTGCGTTAAATTGTGAAGTAAAATTTGAAAATGCGAAGACACTTCAAACTTTTGTAGCACAGTTCTACAGCCAGTTAGCATTAAAAGATACATATCTTGAAAAATTACAAAATGCTGCAAAAAAATTCAAAAGGATCGCAATTTACCATATTTTTAATTATGAATTACAATAAAATTTCACTCACACTTTCATTGATCAAAATTTGATCCAGGTTCGAGCTCAGCTTTTGAGCTAAAAATTTGAATATGTGAATACATCGATACTTTCGGAGAGTGCTAATTACGCTGTATATTTTGATGCCAAAACTACAGTATTAAGGACCAAAGCTTATTAACTCAACGAATTAACTATCCTGTGAAGCAATTCAGGAAGTGATAGAGATTCTCGCTAAATTATGGAATTTCCACAATTTTTCCTTATAAGCTCATTTTATAATTCTTCCACCCGTTTCTTTGAAGCTACATACATCCATATGTTTTCACAATTCTTTGATTTTACTGAGTTTATTTTGTTCCCAATCGTACCTCAGTTAAAATTTCGCCGTTCATTTTATATATTTATATAAAAACAAATTTCGGTATCTTAAAAGCACAACGGCGTTTTTACTCGCTTATGTGGCTTTTTATACATTTTCCACTTTATAGGTGCCGTGTCACTACTTTACTGGTTTCAATTGCTATCTGTGCCAAAATTATATCTGCATACAATCAGGAAGGCTTAGAGAATAGAGAATAGTTTTACAATCCAATTATTATTGCGGATACTGCCAATTAAATATCATCAATTTACATTCATAACCAAATCCTGAAATCCGTAGAAATCCTGAAATGCGCCATACACAGACAATGACTATTAAATACTTATGTTGAGTTAAAATCGACGTAAATGCAGTAACATAATGCATATAAAATTTACGAAATGACGCGCGTACATGGCCCTAATTATGTATACCGCTAAAATATACTTTTTAAGGTCACGCACACAGTCCAGCTGGACTATCGAAATTTAAGGTATCGTGGCTATGCATATGCCCCCAGTTCAGTTGGATGGCGTATAATAAGCAAGCCAGTAGGTTCACGGGTAACGACTCTTTGTGATATGTTTCCTAGTACGAAATCAAGATATTTATAGTTTGAAATGGCCATCAGTTAAACTACGCCGAGCTGGCTCTATGTTAATGCCAACAGGCCTGGCGAAACTATCGAAATGTACTAGGATAGCCCGGTTGGTCTTTCATATGATCTGGCTTAATTAGACGTGCTACATAATTAGGACCACGCGCACGCATTTTACCGTAAATGGTGCATAAGCACTAAGATTCGCTTGAAAATAAATGAAAGGACAACTGATCAATATTTTATTTGAGTCGTAGTAAACGATGGTTTATTCGTAGTAAAAATCATGGGTCGATAATACTTGATGTTATTTCAACAAATCCTTGAAGCATAATAATAGTTACATATCCTATTCACGATCCGTCTCAGGTTGAAACTTTGCTTATGGCTTTACTCATCCATGATAACAGTTAATCTTAAAACTACCCATTTTACTTTTATACAAAAGTACCTAAAACTATCTTTATAAGTTTTAGGTTACCGCAGAAAAGGTTCGTACGGATAGCATGGCCGGCTAAAATTCCGCAATTACTAATCAGCTAACAATGTGATTAGTATTACCAAGAGTGCATTAGGGAAGAGTATGATACTTCCCTGCACTCATATGTAAACCGGTGTTTGATAATACGGGCTTCTTCGGCCTGACTCCCCCTCCAGTTTCTGGGGGTAGGTCGAACCTCCCATTTCTGGGGAGGGGGATCGGTTGAACCAGTAATTGCTTATAAACTGACCCCACCAGAAATTGGGGAGTACGACACACCCCCCCACAAAAAACACTGGGGGAGGGGTCCGACCTACCCACCCACCCCCCAGAAACTGGGGATCAGGCCGACAACGCGCGTGTCATCAAACAAGGGTCTACATATGAGTGCAGGGAAGTGCCATACTCTTCCCTAATGCACTCTTGGTATTACCAAGTAAATCATTGTGAGAACACTGCACAGAATTTTTGTCTTACCACTGCTTTTAAGCCCTGGTTTATACATCCGTGGGTAAACTACTAGGACAGTGCATGATAGAGGCCAGCCATTCACATTATCGTACATTTGAAAATACCTCACACTTGCCAAGGAACTGTTATCGACAGGATAATTCACCTTCCGTTTCTCCATAAGCATACCCAAGACATCCAAGTAATTGGTTGACAGTGATCCATCCGTACGCTCCTTCGCTGAGCCCAGTCATAACATCAACTGGTTCAGCTGCATTTGGTTTTGCAAAATTAATATTTTTCAAGATAATTCACTCTCCGTTTCTCGATAAGCATACGCAAGCCGTCCAAGTAATTGGTTGACAGTGATCCATCTGTACGCTCTCCTTCGCTGAGCCCAGTCATCACGTCAACTGGTTCAACCGCATTTGGTTTTCCAAAATCAATATTTTTCAAGATATTTTACCTTCCGTTTCTCGATAAGCATACGCAAGACGTCCAAGTAATTGGTTGACAGTGATCCATCCGTACGCTCCTTCGCTGAGCCCAGTCATAACATCAACTGGTTCAACTGCATTGGGTTTTCCAAAATCAATATTTTTCAGAGCATCACTAACCTGTAAATATATAAAAGATTTTTTACGTTTTGCTACATAAAAATGAGTCTATCGTACAGAAAATTAATTAGTGTTACATTTTGCTGCTCCACAGGGGTAGGGCTGAGTAGGTATTTTTATTATGACGGCTATCGGTAATTAAAAAGGGGACGGGATTCGTCACCGGAAGATTGTGGTGCGAGGTGTGGCCAGTAGTACGCCGGTGAGACGTTGACTTGGCGCGCGTCCTTCTTTGCGCGATCAGTATTCGAGCCCTATATTTCGCGTATATCCGCTTATTTGTTTCTGAATTACTAGTTGAAATAAAGTGACGTTCTTTTACATACAAGCAAACACTATCTATGTATTTAATTTCGATAATACATTCAGACTTAAAAATTTAGACATTTTACTAAATATATTTCCATAGAAGTATGCCTAATGAACGATATACGTATGGCTCAATGGGCACTAACATCATTAACATATGTGTAAATCGAATCTCGATGGCTGCTTCCGTTATGAAGTTTAAATTCCCATTTTTCAATTAATGTTTGCGAGGACCTAGGGTTTATAAAACCCAACGGTAATAAATTAAATATCTCTTATGTATCAATGTACCTCTCGAAGCGTTGCTCTAACAGTACTGAATTGTAATACGCGCATACCGGCAGTAGCACGAAATGCATACGGTGTATACGGATGGTACTGTTCAGGAACATTATCCTCGACATAACTGATCAATGGTTGCAAATAGTCTATAATCTGAAATAATAAATGATACTTTGAGTAGGTACAAAAACATTGAAATTTTTCATATTTATGACCAATATTATTGCTTATATTAACCAAAACGTTTATTAACAGGTCGCAAATTTCTAAAAACACACAGCATTGTGTTTCCACATGCGCGTAAACTGGAGGACACAAGCGCTATTAAATTCCCCTTCAAAACTGTCCATTGTTCATGATATTCAAACAAACATTCAGCAAGATTAATCACAGCTTTATATAAAAAACATGGGGAACATGTGTTGACATAGTGGATAAGTTTGCCAAGCCAATCAGTTCGACAGCTCAAAGCAGAAAAAAAAAGATTCAAAAATTCAAAACATTTCAAAGCGTAAAACGGCTGTAACCACCTCCTTTCCTTTTTCTCTCTGAAAGAGATTATCCCATACGCGATTAATATGTGGAAAAATGCGGAAAGGATTGAGCTATAATTCTTCTGTAGCTTCTATCTGTGTCGAGATCTCCTGCCTGATGCGGTCAACATCTCCTGCCTGATGTGTTATGAAATAATTTGTTTAAACTTTTTTTCATTTAAATGTCATTGGAGATTCCCGTCCAATTTTTAAGGATTTGCAATATCACACAAAACCAGTCTCAGGTTCAACCTCAGTAATACATGGATATTCGCGAATACGTAAACCACAACGTTCCTTAATGGTATATCCTTGTGGGTTTGATAGGACTGATCGGACATATTGTAGTTTTTATATTATTTATGCTTACGATCATTTGTGGCCATTTATAAGTAAGGCACATTGTGATTTTTGCAGTCTAATTTCTAAAGTTACATAATATAAAATTTAAACACTGCTTATGTTGGGAATGCGACTTGATGAGTAAAACAATAAGAGTAAGCTACCTCCTCAACCAACCCCATGGATTGGAGAAGGTCATCTACTTTTTAAAATTTATATCAAACTTACTCCTGATAAATTATCATCATACGTATCGATACCAGGCTTAACTTTGTGTGTCGACTCATCCAATATCGAGAGTGCAAAATCTAGAAAATACGTTAGTGATAACGTCAAATGTTTATCTCCTCCATGTACATTAGGTACTCGTAGACCCAAAGTATATTGCGACGCTTTACGTTAACTGAGTTTGCCGTGTCTTCTACGTTTGTACTCGCATTATTGTGCACTCGCTTTGCAAACTGCATACAGGCACCAGGCAATAGCTCCAACAAACTGCTTAATGTCTAGTGTACGAAATTAGCACCGAAATGATCAAAATTTAGTTCACTAAAGCAGCAAAAGTTTGTTAAGCATTGAGCCAAATACACTATAGCCATATATTTATTAATGTTTCTATTATTAAAGCTAATCTTCTTGTTAAAAAATATTTTTTGAAAAAACAGCCAAATGCCTCATCGAATTAGTGACGCGCATGAGTGGATTAACGAGAGTCCTAGTGTCCTTATCTACTATCTAGCGAAACCACTGGGGTGAGAACAGACATCGTTTATATCCGTGTGGAAACAAGACCCTGTTGAGCTTGACTTAAGTTGCACGTTAGTGTAATAAATAGATGTCATCGAGCACGCGTTTCTTCCACATGGGACAAAAATTATTACATCCAAATGGATATTTCCAAGATAATTCTACTAATAACCAACGTTACTAACCAGTTTACGCTATAAAACAAAAGAATACACTAGGCAAATTTTGTAGAAGAGTATAACACTCGGTCATTCTTGCCTATTATGCTTTATCCGACGGTGTGGCTCTTTTTAGATTTACTAACAAGGATTTCAAGCCGTTCCACACCCCAAGTTTGTTTGAGCGAGTGTTTATACTTACTCTACTGGAAAATTTGCCTTATAGGCTTTTGATAAAACTAAACTAAGTGGTTTAAAAATCGAAATTTTGGGATCTGGGATACGTCATGCTAGCTACATCGGAACAGAGTTAGTTTTCGTATTCGGTCCGATAGTTTAGATAACATGTCAAAAAAACAGCACAATTTCACCGAAAGCTAGTCAATAGAAATATCAGCCTTGAGCGCGAGCTTACCTGGTGCCCCCCCCCCCACCGCCTTCCCCCCACAAAACAACCAAAACCCCCCACATCTTTACATGCCATTCTCCGGATACTGTCTCGATAGAATATCAGCTTTGAGGCGAGCTTACCTGCCTGTCGCCATCTTTTCGGTTTGAAATTGAACGCCTGTACCAATCTGAAATAAACCGACACGTGTGCCAGTGCTACCAGCGTCAAAAACAACGCTGTAAAAGAGAACCTGGTATACGTCATGCTAGCTGCATCGGAACAGAGTTAGCTTTCGTATGTCGGTGCGATAGTTTAGATAAGATGTCAAAAAACAGCACAATTTCTCCGAAAGCTAGTCAATAGAAATATCAGCCTTGAGTGCGAGCTTACCTCCTGTGCCATTTTTAGGTATTGTTGTCTACAACCGGTAAAGTTGAACCCTGTTAGCCGAATTGAAATACAGAGGTACGTGTGCCAGTGCTACCAGCGTCAAAAACAACGCTGTAAAAGAGACATTCTGAAAGTATTCAAATTAGGTGGTCGTAAAGCGGGGGGGGCCCGCCGGCGCGCCACGCCACAGCCCCGGGGCGGCACCGCACACAGCAAATCAACCTCAAACAAACACCACCCCCAAACACCACATCAAAGCCATATATTATCATACCAAAGGTGTGAAAAATCTAAGATTATCCCCCCCCCACCCGCGCGGCCCCACCCAACCCGCCCGCGGGGTTTTCAATCTTGACCGCGGTACTCATTTTTGATATCGATAACTACCACGTTAGCATCAAACCTATCGAATTTGCTGATGGAGGATCGATTGTAGGGGCCTATGGTGGCACTCTAACGTCTATGTCCATCTAATTGTTTGAACAGTAAAAATTCGAAATTTCAAAATTTATCATCATCGCCATCGTGTAAAGCTTTCTTAGGAAACGTATGAAGTCACTCCAAGAATTATGACAACAGTCGTTTTGTTTTTAACTGATGGGGTCTTTTCTTTTACACTTCCCCAGGCTTAAATTGCTCAGTTTTGAAGATACAAGATTAATTTTGGTTCCATTTGAGTCAGCTCGACGCTGAATTAGTAAATAACTATGTTTCACAGTTCAGAGCAGAATTTTTTCGATTTTTTAGCTAACATGTTTGTTATGATTGTTTGGTTCGTATTCGGTTAAAACTTCTCACATGGTTTTTTGCCAGTATTTTGATTCCAAGAACTGTCCTGTTCTCAATTGGTTATGGTTTTTGAATTTTAAATACGGGATGCCCCCAACGCAATTTTAATGACTTAAATTATTTTACTTATTCATAATAAAGACACAAGTAACAAAAGCAATAATTATCTAATCTCCCCGAATTATTTTATTCAGTTTTAAGCATAACAAACATTACGACCACCTAATTTGTATACTTTCAGAATGTCTCTTTTACAGCGTTGTTTTTGACGCTGGTAGCACTGGCACACGTGCCGGTGTATTTCAATTCGGCTACAGGCGTTCAACTTCACCGGTTGTAGACAACAATACTCCGAAAAATGGCACAGGAGGTAAGCTCGCACTCAAGGTTGATATTTCTATTGACTAGCTTTCGGAGAAATTGTGCTGTTTTTTGACATGTTATCTAAACTATCGCACCGAATACGAAAACTAACTCTGTTCCGATGCAGCTAGCATGACGTATACCAGGTTCTCTTTTACAGCGTTGTTTTTGACGCTGGTAGCACTGGCACACGTGCCGGTGTATTTCAGTTCGGGTACAGGCGTTCAATTTCACCGGTTGTAGACAACAATACTCCGAAAAATGGCACACCAGGTAAGCTCGCGCTCAAGGCTGATATTTCTATTGACTAGCTTTCGGAGAAATTGTGCTGTTTTTTTGACATGTTATCTAAACTATTGCACCGAATACGAAAACTAACTCTGTTCCAATGAAGCTAGCATGACGTACTCCAGATCCCAAAATTTCGATTTTTAAACTACTTAATTTAGTTTTATCAAAAGCCTATAAGGCACATTTTGCAGTATAGTAAGTATAAACACTCGCTCAAAAAAATTTGGGGTGTGGAACGGCTTGAAATCCTTGGGAGTAAATCTAAAAAAAGGCACACCGTCGGATAAAGCATAATAGACAAGAATGACCAAGTGTTATACTCTTCTATACAAAATTTGCCTAGTGTATTCTTTTGTTTTATAGATTAAACTGGTTAGTAACACTGGTTATTAGTAGAATTATCTTGGAAATATCGACTTGGATGTAATAATTTTTGTTACAGGTGGAAGAAACGCGTACTCGATGAGATCTATTTATTATACTAACGTCCAACTTTCTAACCCCAGTGGTTTCGCTAGATAGTAGATAAGGACACTAGGACTCTCGTTAATCCACTCATGCGCGTCACTAATTCGATGAGGCATTTGGCTGTTTTTTCAAAAAATATTTTTTAACAAGAAGATTAGCTTTAATAATAGAAACATTAATAAATATATGGCTATAGTGTATTTGGCTCAATGCTTAACAAACTTTTGCTGCGTTAGTGAACTAAATTTTGACCATTTCGGTGCTAATTTCGTACACTAGCCATTAAGCAGTTTGTTGGAGCTATTGCCTGGTGCTTGTATGCAGTTTGCAAAGCGAGTGCACAATAATGCGAGTACAAACGTAGAAGACACGGCAAACTCAGTTAACGTAAAGCGTCGCAATATACTTTGGGTCTACGAGTACCTAATGTACATGGAGGAGATAAACATTTGACGTTATCACTAACGTATTTTCTAGATTTTGCACTCTCGATATTGGATGAGTCGACACACAAAGTTAAGCCTGGTATCGATACGTATGATGATAATTTATCAGGAGTAAGTTTGATATAAATTTTAAAAAGTAGTTGACCTTCTCCAATCCATGGGGTTGGTTGAGGGTAGCTTAGTTCTATTGTTTTACTCATCAAGTCGCATTCCCAACATAAGCAGTGTTTAAATTTTATATTATGTAACTTTAGAAATTAGACTGCAAAAATCACAATGTGCCTTACTTATAAATGGCCACAAATGATCGTAAGCATAAATAATATAAAAACTACAATATGTCCGATCAGTCCTATCAAACCCACAAGGATATACCATTAAGGAACGTTGTGGTTTACGTATTCGCGAATATCCATGTATTACTGAGGTTGAACCTGAGACTGGTTTTGTGTGATATTGCAAATCCTTAAAAATTGGACGGGAATCTCCAATGACATTTAAATGAAAAAAAGTTTAAACAAATTATTTCATAACACATCAGGCAGGAGATGTTGACCGCATCAGGCAGGAGATCTCGACACAGATAGAAGCTACAGAAGAATTATAGCTCAATCCTTTCCGCATTTTTCCACATATTAATCGCGTATGGGATAATCTCTTTTCAGAGAATAAAAACGGAATAGGAGGTTTACAGCCGTTTTACGCTTTGAAATGTTTTGAATTTTTGAATCTTTTTTTTCTGCTTTGAGCTGTCGAACTGATTGGCTTGGCAAACTTATCCACTATGTCAACACATGTTCCCCATGTTTTTTATATAAAGCTGTGATTAATCTTGCTGAATGTTTGTTTGAATATCATGAACAATGGACAGTTTTGAAGGGGAATTTAATAGCGCTTGTGTCCTCCAGTTTACGCGCATGTGGAAACACAATGCTGTGTGTTTTTAGAAATTTGCGACCTGTTAATAAACGTTTTGGTTAATATAAGCAATAATATTGGTCATAAATATGAAAAATTTCAATGTTTTTGTACCTACTCAAAGTATCATTTATTATTTCAGATTATAGACTATTTGCAACCATTGATCAGTTATGTCGAGGATAATGTTCCTGAACAGTACCATCCGTATACACCGTATGCATTTCGTGCTACTGCCGGTATGCGCGTATTACAATTCAGTACTGTTAGAGCAACGCTTCGAGAGGTACATTGATACATAAGAGATATTTAATTTATTACCGTTGGGTTTTATAAACCCTAGGTCCTCGCAAACATTAATTGAAAAATGGGAATTTAAACTTCATAACGGAAGCAGCCATCGAGATTCGATTTACACATATGTTAATGATGTTAGTGCCCATTGAGCCATACGTATATCGTTCATTAGGCATACTTCTATGGAAATATATTTAGTAAAATGTCTAAATTTTTAAGTCTGAATGTATTATCGAAATTAAATACATAGATAGTGTTTGCTTGTATGTAAAAGAACGTCACTTTATTTCAACTAGTAATTCAGAAACAAATAAGCGGATATACGCGAAATATAGGGCTCGAATACTGATCGCGCAAAAAGGAAGGACGCGCGCCAACTCAACGCCCCACCAGCATACTACTGGCCACACCTCGGATCACAATCTTCAGGTGACGAATCCCGTCCCCTTTTAATTACCGATAACCGTCATAATAAAAATACCTACTCAGCCCTACCCCTGGGGAGCAGCAAAATGTAACACTAATTAATTTTCTGTACGATAGACTCATTTTTATGTAGCAAAACGTAAAAAATCTTTTATATATTTACAGGTTAATGATGCTCTGAAAAATATTGATTTTGGAAAACCCAATGCAGTTGAACCAGTTGATGTTATGACTGGGCTCAGCGAAGGAGCGTACGGATGGATCACTGTCAACCAATTACTTGGACGTCTTGCGTATGCTTATCGAGAAACGGAAGGTAAAATATCTTGAAAAATATTGATTTTGGAAAACCAAATGCAGTTGAACCAGTTGACGTGATGACTGGGCTCAGCGAAGGAGAGCGTACAGATGGATCACTGTCAACCAATTACTTGGACGGCTTGCGTATGCTTATCGAGAACGGAGAGTGAATTATCTTGAAAAATATTAATTTTGCAAAACCAAATGGAGGTGAACGAGTTGATGTTATGACTGGGCTCAGCGAAGGAGCTTACGCATGGATCACTGTCAACCAAGATTACTTGGATGCCTTGGTTATGCTTATGGAGAAACGGAAGGTGAATTAGGTCCTTTCGATAACAGTTCCTTGGCAAGTGTGAGGTATTTTCAAATGTACGATAATGGAATGGCTGGCCTCTATTGCATGCACTGTCCTAGTAGTTTACCCACAGATGTATAAACCAAGGCTTAAAAAAAGACAAGACTAAAAATTCTGTGCAGTGTTCTCACAATGAGTTACTTGGTCATATTTTTTTAATATATATATATTTTTTTTTTTTTTTTTTATAAAGATGTGAGACCCTTGTTTGATGACACGCGCGTTGTCGGACCTAGACACCAGTTTCTGGGGGGTGGGTGGGTGGGTAGGACCCCTCCCCAGTGTTGTGGGGGGGTGTGTCGTACTCCCCAATTTCTGGTGGGGTCAGTTTATAAGCAATTACTGGTTCAACCGATACCCCTCCCCAGAAATGGGAGGTTCAGACCTATCCCCAGAAACTGGAGAGGAGTCAGGCCGAAGAAGCCCGTATTATCAAACACCGGTTTACATATGAGTGCAAAGGAACCCTCATACTCTTCCCTAATGCACTACTTGGTAATACTAATCACATTGTTAGCTGATTAGTAATTGCCGGAATTTTAGCCAGCCATGCTATCCGTTACGAACCTTTTATCCAGTAGTAGAACTTATAGAAGATAGTTTTAGGTACTTTTTGTATCAAAAGTTAAATGGGTAGTTTTAAGATTAACTGTTATCATGGATGAGTAAAGCCATAAGCAAAGTTTAAACTTTCTAGAAACGGATCGTGAATAGGATATGTAACTATTATTATGCTTCAAGGATTTGTTGAAATAACATGATTTTTTATCGAACCACGATTTTTACTACGAATAAACCATCATTTTCTACAACTAGAATATTAAATAGTGATCGGTATTCCTTTTCATTTATTTTCAAGCGAATACTTTAGTGCTTATGCACCATTTACGGTAAAATGCGTGCGCGTGGTCCTAATTATGTAGCACGTCTAATTAAGCCAGATAATATGAAAGACAACCGGGCTATCCTAGTACATTTCGATAGTTTCGCCAGGCCTGTTGGCATTAACATAGAGCCAGCTCGGCGTAGTTTAACTGATGGCCATTTCAAACTATAAATATCTTGATTTCGTACTAGGAAACATATCACAGAAAGAGTCGTTACCCGTGAACCTACTGGCTTGCTTATTATACGCCATCCAACTGAACTGGGGGCATATGCATAGCCACGATACCTTAAATTTCGATAGTCCAGCTGGACTGTGTGCGTGACCTTAAAAAGTATATTTTAGCGGTCTATTTGATTAGGGCCATGTACGCGCATTAGTTGGTCAATTTTATATGCATTATGTTACTGCAGTTACGTCAATTTTAACTACAACATAAGTATTTAATAGTCATTGTCTGTGTATGGCGCGTTACAAGATTTCTACGGATTTCAGGATTTGGTTATGAATGTAAATTGATGATATTTAATCAACAGTATCCGCAATAATAACTCAATTGTAAAATTATTCTCTATTCTAAGCCTTCCTGATTGTATGCAGATATAATTTTGGCAACGGCCGGGATCGCAATTGAAACCAGTAAAGTCGTGCAACGGCACTTATAAAGTGGAAAATCTATAAAAAGCCACATAAGCGAGTAAAAACGCATTTTGTTGTTAAGATACCGAAATTTGTTTTTATATAAATATATAAAATGAAACAGAGTTTTTTTAACTGAGGTACGTTTGGGAACAAAAATAAACTCAGTAAAATCAAAAGATATATGAAAACATATGGATGTATGTAGCTTCAAAGAACAGGGTGGAAGAATTATAAAATGAGCTTATAAGGAAAAATTGTGGAAATTCCATAATTTAGCGAATCTCTATCACTTTTCCTGAATTGCTTCACAGGATAGTTAATTCGTTGAGTTAATAAGCTTTGGTCCTTAATACTGTAGTTTTGGCATCAAAATATACAGCGTAATTAGCACTCTCCGAAAGTATCGATGTATTCACATATTCAAATTTTTAGCTCAAAAGCTCAGACTCGAACCTGGATCAAATTTTGATCAATGAAAGTGTGAGTGAAATTTTATTGTAATTAGTAATTAAAAATGCGATCCTTTTGAATTTTTTTGCAGCATTTTGTAATTTTTCAAGATATGTATCTTTTAATGCTAACTGGCTGTAGAACTGTGCTACAAAAGTTTGAAGTGTCTTCGCATTTTCAAATTTTACTTCACAATTTAACGCAAAAACTGCTTTTCAAATGTTTAGCTAAAATTTCACCTCAATTTCTGATCCCAAGTTTTAAACCTGAGAACTCACATTTTGCTACCTTATATGCACGCGCTAGATATTTACATGACTTTCTGTCAAACTGTTTTACAGCCTGGCGTGTTAAGGTACTGGGCTCGAAAAGTCTAGCTCCAACTCAATAATTTCCGGCAGCGTGTTCACATGAATCGCTATTGACTAAAGATTTTGACCTAAACGACGTATTTGATTCACCTAATAAATAACATTATTCCTGGGCAGATTTATCTGATATAGCAACTTATATCGTTTGGAAATCAAAGGTAGCGGCTACTCGCAATTCCAAATTGGGCTTGAGTCATAAATAGTTAAGCTCACAGTGTTACGGTCGCTCTAACATGATAAACATATCAGAAATATATGTTTGAGACGAAGTTAGGTCTTGTAGTTTTAAAGAAGCAACAATATCTTTTACAGATGTCTGGTTTGCTTTTCAGATAGCGCTTCGCTCAGCACTGCTGTACTCGATCTCGGCGAGCATCTCTTCTACTCATTCTTTTTTTCCGCTGCAACGAATTGATTCGTAAGATTTCACGTATAACAAATATTTGTTCAAGACCAACCTCGGTTGCTGTTCGTAATATGATGTCTGATTTCTTTTCAAATGCACACTCTTCCCCACAGCGCTGCTGTACTCGATCTCGGCGGAGCATCTCTTTCAACTTGCATATCTCCCGCAGCAACGAATAGATCCGTACAGTTCAATGTATAACAAATATTTTTCAAGACCTATCTCAGTTTCTGGTCGTAATATAACTTTGTACTCTCATAGGTATGTACTTGACATTTCCATTCTCTTTATTGTAATACAGGATGTTTCAGAAATAACTACCCACTGTTTGATGCTAACTATGGGTTGACTGGGCAGAGGTAGCTCACCGCTTTTTGTATAAATATAGACAAGTATTAACAGTTTACTTACATTACGAAGAGAGATTTCAGAACAGCTCCGTCTGTGTACCGCCCAAGCTGAATGCATTTCTCCAGTCGGGATGGTATAGATCGGCAAACTTTGGCGCATAAGTCCACTGGAAATTTAGAAAACGCTGATTTTCTCTGTCCATCAATTCTTGAGGGTCTTTCGCCCTACTTCCATAAACATCTTCTTTCAGAACACCCCAGAGAAAGAAGTCAGGCGGAGCTAAGTCTGGTGACCTAGCTGGCCACTCTATGGCACCTCTGCGGCCGATCCATGGATTCAGGAACCTCCTTTCGTCCAGCGAAGCGCTCCGTCATGCCTGAAAACAAGATCCTCGGTTGCGAGTTCCTCTGTACATATTCCACTTTAAAACCGAAGGGATAGAAAAAACTTCCCAGAACTTCTGTTGGTGGTACATAGAATCCGCAATTTGAAAATTTGTGGTCAGCGTTAAATTTGAGGCACCCAGTATTTTTTTGGGTGTTGGTCGTAACACACAGTAATCATGTGTTTCGAAAATTGCATTCACCATTCGAAAATTTGGGTGCTCTGAGGAGATTGCACCCGCCGTTCGAAAGTTTGAGGAGATGCTATGAAATTGCACTCACGCAGTTCGAAAATTCGAGGATGCTATGAAATTGCACTCACCATTCGTAAATTTGAGGATCCTATGAAATTGCACTCACCATTTCGTAAATTAGAGGATCCTATCAGAATACGCGCTCCACCATTCGAAAATTTGAGGATGCTATGAAATTGCACTCACCATTCGAAAATTTGAGGATGCTCTAGACATTGCACTCACCGTTCGAAAATTTGAGGATGCTATAGAAACTGCACTTCACCATTCGAAAATTTGTGGATGCTATGAAATTGCACTCACCATTCGAAAATTTGAGGATGCTATGAAATTGCACTCACCATTCGAAAATTTGAGGATGCTATGAAATTGCACTCACCATTCGAAAATTTGAGGATACTACGAAATTGCACTCACAATTCGAAAATATGAGGATGCTATGAAATTGCACTCACCATTCGAAAATTTGAGGATACTATGAAATTGCACTCACAATTCGAAAATATGAGGATGCTATGAAATTGCACTCACTATTCGAAAATTTGAGGATGTTATGAAATTGCACTCACCATTCGGTAATTTGAGGATGCTCTGAAATTGCACTCACCATTCGGAAATTTTGAGGATGCTATAAAAATTGCACTCACCAATCGAAAATTTGAGGATGCTATGAAATTGCACTCACCATTCGAAAATTTCAGGATGCTATGAAATTGCACTCACCATTCGAAAATTTGAGGATGCTATGACATTGCACTCACCGTTCGAAAATTTGAGGATGCTATGAAATTGCACTCACCATTCGAAAATTTGAGGATGCTATGACATTGCACTCACCGTTCGAAAATTTGAGGATGCTATGAAATTGCACTCACCATTCGAAAATTTGTGGATGCTATGAAATTGCACTTCACCATT
>JASANE010011126.1:0-17931 GCA_030248225.1 Trileptium ribeirensis
GCGGCGGAGCGTGACCCGCCGGGTATTTTTGGAGATGTCTCATCGAGACGAATCTAATGAGGGGCGATTCGCCCATTTTAGAGTAGAGTGAAAAATCTCGATTTATCGGTGCCCATCAGCGGTTGACGACTGCTTTCTAGGCATCCTTGCGCAGCTACCGCGAGTTAACGGGGACTCGGCAGAGCTTCGGGCCTATTGTTGGATTCAACTAGTCGCGACGAACAAAACGAGGGGTCGCATGCGCCGGTTCTGACGCGGGGTACGGCGGCGGGAATGTCGGAAAGTGGGGTTTCGTATTGGTTCCATACTGCAATAGGTGACAGAAGCAAGGCGGGTTGGCCTAAAAAATTGTCCACAGCACACACACATGAATAGATACCTATACATATTCTATATATGACATGTCCTAACTACATGGAAAGTGATAATCCTGGTTTCACGGCGACAATACTACCTAGCGTAAGTAGCGATTGTCCCTACGTGTTACAGGCGAAGTTGCGGCGTTGTCCGGAGTGTCTTTGGATGTCCATTCGCGATTCCCAAAGCGTTCTACTAGCCTACTCTGGTTATCCTCCATACCACGATATCGCAGACGGTGACGGACCTTCGAATGAGCCCGGCATCCGTCGTTCCTTACAGTTGCAAGTGCTACCAAAGTGTGATTTCCGCTTATTCGGACTTGTTGATTTCTGTAACCATTACCTAATATGTTACTAAAACCAAGTAAATTTGATATTTTTGATTTCGGTCTTAACAAACGTGTTTTCCTGAACGTGCAGCCAGGGGCCTCCTATTCCCGGACGGTCGTAACCGTCATCCCTATAACACATGATGCCTACCGGTTGGGTTTTCGACTGCTTTCCAACTGTCGTCGACGTAAAACTCTATTTTCGGTCATACAGGTCGGTTGGGGGCTCATTTCCTCATAATTTGGGCTGATTGGAACACTCGTCCCTAACAAAATCGTGGATCACAACATAAGGACATACACAAAATGATCATTAATACAAACGGCATGTTATACAAGAATGGTTCATTAATATAAACGGCAGTGTACACAAAATTGTTCGTTAATACAAACGGTACTTCATACAAAATTGTTCATTACTATAAACAGTATCTTATACAAAATTGTTCACTATTATAAACAGTATTCTATACAAAACTGTTCACTATCATAAACAGTATTTTATACAAAATTGTTCACTATCATAAACAGTATTTTATACAAAATTGTTCATTATTATAAACAGTATTTTATACAAAATTGTTCATTATTATAAACGGTATTCTATACAAAATTGTTCATTATTATAAACGGTATTTTATACAAAATTGTTCATTATTATAAACGGTATTTTATACAAAATCGTTCATTATCATAAACGGTATTCTATACAAAATTGTTCATTATTATAAACGGTATTTTATACAAAATCGTTCATTATTATAAACGGTATTTTATACAAAAATTCTTCATCGATTACGATACGCCTTTTTCGTATACAAACTGCCCTGTGCCAACGTTTCCCGATGCGCTTTTAAGTCCGAAAGTCCTGGAATGCTCGTGACAGGGCCGAAGCGGCCCTGTTACATTATTAACCCATGCATAATTAGTAATGCAATTTATATGATACAGTGTAATCGCTGTGGTATACAGTATATTGGAGAAACGGGTAGAACACTAAAAATATGAATTTATCAACATATTTTAGCTGTCAGGAAGGATAAACAGGATAAAAGTAGATGCATTTCTAATCATTTTCATAATATGTGAACCCTAAGGATTTGATAATTAATATTCTTTAAAAAATTAAAGATTGTAATGATAAAAATTTGGATAAAAAACTGCGATTAGATAGAGAAAGTTATTTTATTAAAATACTGAAAACTAAACAACCTTTTGGCCTTAATGACAGAGTGCAAAAGGATAACTCTTACACTTCGGTTTGCCAAATTTTTAAACAATTTAAAAATATTAAAAAGCGGTAAACTTAAGAAATGCAACAATCAAGATCCAGCAACCCTGTAAATATTATTTCACATATGCAGTTTTATATAAGAACCAATTAAATCGCTTAAGAAAATTTATTTATAAGTTTATCTTTAACTTGAATAGGAAATATTTTTTAAAACTTTTCGATACATTTGAACAAGGTATTTCCATGCCACAGATAATTATAGATATGAATTTGGATAAAATTATCGAAATATATACTAGAATTTAGATATGAGGAACACCATATGACGATTAAAAATTTACGTAAACATAAATTTTTCCTAAAATTGTCATATGATAATCCAGCTTTCGATATGGTACATTAAAAAAATTTAAATGTGGGAACATTATAAAACTTTGGCATACGAATATGCCATGTTTTACGGATCATTTTATTACACCGTCTATCTGTTTCAATTATAGTAAGCCTATCGAATTAGCCTTGATGAATTATAGACAATGTATTAATAATTTAGACATCGAGCGATCCCTACAACAGGATAAACCTTGTAACTGTAAAAATTCTATTTATTGTGGCACCATTCATGAGCATGTTATTATGGGTGATTTAAACTTTGTAACTAATAGTAAATTTCGAAAAAATTGTTGCATGGCCCTTCTTACAGGTTCCCTAAACCGGTTAATTTTGATATTGTAAAAGTTAATTTTCATAAAGGCCTTAACGAATATATTAATATGATTATACGCAAATATCCTTTTATTGTTAAATCGGATTTCAATGATTGGAAAGCTCATTTAATTTTCAAATTACATGAAATACTAACCAAAATTAATATTAAGGATAGGAGAAAATTGAGGTATTTATGTATTGATGACTTTCGAAAATATATCAGAGATTTACAAAATGAATTTGTTATTAACACTGTTGATAAAGCATCCCAAAATTATAGTTTTACCTGTAAAAAATTTTATACATACTATTGCTAGAGAGTTGTTGTATGATGCTAACCTTAAAAAATTCGTCAGTAATTTTTATAAACACATACCGGATACGCCTAAAAATATCATTACACGACAATTATCGGAATTAAAAAAATTTGATATTACGGCTAACGAAAATATGATACTTCCTTTTGTTAATGCGGTTCCTAAATTTCACAAAAATCCGGTTAAATTTAGATACATTATTGCCAGTAATAAAGCTATCACAAAAAATATATGTAAAATTCTTACTTCTATATTTAAGCTATTTGTGTTCAGGATACGTAAAATTTCAGACATGTCTCAAAAATGGCGTAACTTTCCAGATTGCTGGATCATTGATAATAATAAGAAGATATTAAATACCTTAAAATCTTTAAATTTACGTAAAAATACTCAGACCATAAATACTTATGATTTTACTACCATGTATACCCTTCTGGAACATGGTGATATTATTCAAAATATTTCGGAATTAACCTATGATATTTTTCAAAAATCTACCAAAAAATTAATTGCAGTTGGACAAACTGGAGCATATTGGTGTAATGATTCCAGAAAAAATTTTACTTTTGATGCACACAAGATTATTGAATGCCTAACCTGGCTCATTGATAACACTTATTTTACATTTGGCAATACAGTCTTTAAACAGAATACTGGTATACCTATGGGTACTGACGCGGCACCATATATAGCTAACATGCACTTGTACGTATATGAAAGGAAATTCTTATATTCCTGTCCTAAGGAAATTTCAAATAGGCTTAATTATGTATACAGGTACATAGATGATATAACTTTAATTAATGATTTTGAGATGTTTGAGAATAATTGCTCAATAATCTATCCTCCCAGCCTGAAATTGGAGAAAGTTAACGATAACAATAAAAACGCGGAAGTACTGGATCTGCAAGTTAATATGAATATTGCTGATATTGATCTGTATGACAAACGCAACGATTTTAACTTTAAAATTGTTAATTTTCCTCAATTTTCGTCCAATTTATCTACTACAGTGTTCAGGAGAATTATTATCAGTCAAATAATAAGATTTTACAGAATATGCAATAATGCTAACGCATTTGTTCGTAATGTAGTCGAGTTTTGTTCTAAGTTAATGGATCGGGGTTACCCTAATAGATTTATCAAAAATACATTAACCAATCGATTAACAGACGTTTCGTTGATAATGAACGACGCGCATATATTTGTGCTGAAATTAAGAATTTAATATTAGATAGTACTGTTACACTTAATACATCGCCGCCAAATTTCATTTCTTACTTAGCTGTTCATGTTACTGATTGAGCGTATCGTATGATCCGCGCCACTTATATGTCTATATCCTTATGCCCACTAAGTCTTGCACTTCGAGTGCAAGCATTGTTGAATGATTGAAACTAACAGTTTTTATTGATGTGTCAATTTTAATCGTTTATTTAGTAGTTCGTTTACCTGCACATTCCCTCCACGAAATCGGACAGTCCTATCTTCGTGGTGACACGATGATCCGGTTAGAGTAAGTGACCGGCCTGGTCGTGGTGTGGAGGCTATCACCGTAAACTCAGAGATCTAAAGGACGGACGCATTAGATCTATTTTTCTTGTTTTTCTGATTGTTTTTGACTACACATATAGTAGGACTTGTTGCATATTAATGTTTTTATTTTTAGGTTCTTGTACTTCTCTTCCATTCATATAATCATGCTAATGTGTTGTTCTTTCTCTTTATAGTAGATGACACTTTTTTGCGTATTTTCAGTACAATAGAGGTTGATTCATGATATATTAAAATATTGGCCTGAGATAGATTATAAACTATTCGAATTAATGATTATATTGTGTATATGATCATTATATAAATTGTATTTCGAGGGTGGCCGTCATTATTCGGTCTAACGAGTCTTGTTTAGGTGGCCCAACCTGACGTATTTTAATGAATTTTCTCGAAATTACTGCTAATTTATTGTTAGAAACCGTATTTTATAACTTGATAAGGTCCTTTTCCGCAGCTAGATCCTCTTAATATAATATTTTAGTGAATTTTTCGATTAAAGATTATTTAATATTTGCTAAAAGTTGTTTAACAAATAGTCTGAGAGTTCGTAAAATATTTATGTATATCGAAAATTTGATAAACATATTTAAAAATTATTAAATAGATTTTTTCCCAAATTTTCAAGAGTTTAAATATTTACATGTTAAATTAAATTTTTTTACGCTGCGTGACTTTAAAACACGTTTGCTACGATAAAATAATTGGGTAGTTTCATAGCACGACAATATCACCATATATTCCTAGCTACCGCTGAGGCTTAGTGCATAACTTCGCGAAAATACGTTATTTTTGTATTAATGTGGCGTTTACGTTATAAGGGACCCCTATATAAAAGATTTGTGCCCCAGTAGTCTACACCATACCATCCAGTGGTATACGGTACAAGCCAACAGTATATAAAAGAACAGATGGCGTATGATACACTATCAACTTAACTATAGTCTAAAGATCTGGCTTTTGTTTTAACGACGCTGTCAAGGATATCATACCTATCTTTACACATTACACAAAGTGCGTAAATCACAGAATGGCGTAGCTAAAACCATATATTTTTCTAAATTCTTGGTGTAGTCTACATCATACCATTATATATCGACAGTACAGTACCTATGTATATATAGCATCTTAAAATACCATCGTAGCCACTATAGTATCTAAGACGCCATATAATCGATGGTGGCAGAGACATCTTGGGGGGGGGGACAAAACTTACACATGGTGGGTCTTTTATAACGTAAACGCCGTATAAATCCATGGCTTGCAAATGGCAACATATATTTTGGGGTCATGTCAAGGTTTTCCCAATAATATTTTTTGAGGAAAGAGAGTAGGGTGTGACGGAAACGTGACGTAACTTATGCTAAAAGTACTTTATATATACCGAGCGAAAGGGGAAGCATTTGATGCTCAATAGTAAACCAGGTAGGATTATGCCTAGTCTTGGTTTTAGAACAAAAATGTTAATAAGATCGCCGAAGCGGAACACTTGACACGGTACAGTAATGATTCAGTTACAAAGTAGATTTTTATTTACCACTATCAACTCCATATATGGGATAGGCGGTGCAGCCTCCTAACCCAATGTTATCCTTTCCCTCCCCCGCTTGCGTTGATGCCGCGTGGGAAAAAGTTTGAACAAATGTTAGCAAAAACGAGCAGACTGGCAAAATTTTGACATAAAAACTGAGCAAATTGGCAAAAATTCAAGAAAAATTTTGTGAAAAATGTGGAAAATTATGAGATTCGAAAAGTTTAGATTCTATTTGCGCTGACGGACCTTGGACACCTTTCATATATGAATATACATATATTTCTGTTTTTATCTGTAGGCGCTTTTATACTGCTGTACTGTCGAAACTTCTGGTCTTGGAGATCATACCTGATAAAGACCTCAAAATTTGGGCCTAGATTGCAATTTTTACAAACTATACTGGATTGATCGATAATCGCTGGCAATTTGTATATCGCAGGCTGTGACAGATAACAGATAAAATTTTAAATATCGCTTTTCAACTTTTTCGTCGAACGCCGAAGTAAATTTGACTTTAAGGATTCGCGTTGTACATCTGTCATATTTTAGAAGTTTATGTAAGCCGTACTCGGACTGGATTCCTGACACTGCGAAGATAATTTATAGACATTACTGGATATCCAAATTCACACGTTAAAGGTTTGACTAAAAAGCAAGCGTTTGTAGGAAAAAAACTGGTTTGAGATTTTATGGGCAGTGTGCTGCTGTGTAGCAGATTCAAGACATGGAATTTTATTTGTATTGAAAGACACACATTACACATTTTAATAGTCACTTACCAAATCAGTACTTTGCTGGTTGTTGTATTTTGTTGGTTCTACTACGCAGGTTTTACATAATACTGCATGGAAAAAAGTGACCAGTTTTGTCTATAGGCGCCGTTCTCAAGGAACTAAACTTCGGTGAAATGTGAACTACAAACATTACCGTTATCTGAATTTGATAGCGCACCAAAAGTTAACAATTATGTAGTAGAATTACTAACAATGTTTAACCTTAACCCGTGCGCCTGTGACAAGTGTGGGTTTGTTAGCCCTTTCCTTCTGAAACTTGTGCATACTTGGTACAGTCTTGAACAGTGGTTTGCAGGAACGGTTGGCTGAACCTAGATCGTTTCGATGCGAACCTCATACGCAAACTCATAAGTTTTGATATGGGTTTTTATTCCGTACACGTATATAATAAACCAATTTTTATTTCCTAAAAAGCAAATTATAATATAGGCAATAAAAATAATTAGTAATAATAATAATAGTAATCATATTTAAAACACATTTTGCGCACCACAGTTGATAATAAAAAAATAAACATTAACGAAATTACTATTAAAAATACGAAAAATACTTAGGTATGAAATGTAAAAATATATACTTTGCATCTTCTATTTTGCTGGTTGTTTAAAAATGTTATTTTGACAAAGGTAAAGTTTTGAATCTTGGTTCTGTAATTTCTAGTACGTAAATATCAGCTAAATCAGGAATATGCACGTGAACATGGGGACGGTTAATCCCAATCAGTGGTTCTGGCTTGCCGAATAATCTAAAAGTTAAGTTAAAGACAACGCAATAGTAAATACCAGGTACCTCCGGAAAGTTGCGCCTGGCAATGCCTATTGCTAAAGCTTCAGTAATTTACCACTTCCTTAAACAAAACCCAAATATTACTTTAATAATACCTGGATTGTTTTTGTCAAACAGGCTGCTCACAATTTTATAACCGATGACCGATTACGATTTCAGCTTTATGTACTGAGTCAGTACTTTTGATACAAGATAACCTAGATCATGTTCGCTGTCGAATTTTATGGGCGCTGAACATGTTACTACACATATAACGTGTCAGATGAAGGGGATAATAGATATCGAAATAAAGACGAACACATCTTTAGTATGAATATTATAATCGTGCACCGTAAAAGACGCGTTTAGACCTACCCCACGAAGCGATTGCTTTAAATATCATGCACCGTTTGGCTTCAACGTTAATGATGTCAAAGCTTCATGGAACTGACTCGTTAGCAATTGGCGATAATGTTGGACACATGCTGGTTCTGAAGTCAAACGGCTACAAAGTTAGAGAAAGGCCAAACGTTCGGAAGAGGTCACGAGTCGACCGACGGCCCAATGATTGGTCGACTGTCAACGGAGGGGCCGATTGCCCGGAAGCTTCACTTTTTGCGATAGAATTTAATTTTTATAACATCTTACTTCAGCATTTGTTCGAAAATTTGCTCGATTTGTATGTGAGGGGTTTTTGCGCAGCGTACTATGTGCAAAGAAGAAGTGCAAGAGTTTCCAAAATGTGAATTAGTAAATTTCGAGGTTTGAAAAGTTGGTCCTAAAGCTATAGATAACATATATAGCTCTTAATATTTTAAAAAAATTAAATCGCCAATTGAATCCTAAAAATTTGAAATAAATTAAAAAAATTTATAATAGTTTGTGTATTTCGATGTTTTTGTGAATTGCAGCTGTGTGAATTTTATACTCAAAAATTCCAGCTAAAACATTGCATTTTTTAACTTTTATAAAACTTTTGTGGTATAAAATATCAGGTTTCCATCAGTTTAAAAGGAGAATATTTTGTGTACGTATGCCATAGGCCAAATAGTATGCATCATCGAAACAACCTTGAAATTTAAAAGTGTAAAGTTACCACGGATTTGTGCATATATAACCATATAGAATTTTTTAGATCTAAGATCGCTTATCGTTGCTCGTTCCGCAGATACATAAGAGTGGTAATAATGGTACTCAGTTAGTGTAATTACTCGCCCTTGTAGCGAACATTTTTGGCACAATGGGGCACACGGGGGTGAGATGGGGGGGTAGACCAGGCACCCCTCTTAGCTTTGAGTTTTCTGACACCGTTTGTGCTCTCGAAATCTCTCAAAATGTTTTTTCTTCAGTATTATTAAAATTTTTTCATCGCCCATCTCCCCACTTAGCACACTATTTTTATCAGATCCGTCTGTTAGAAAAATTATTGATGCGCCAATGGTTTGATATAACCAAACGTGGGCGTGAAGTTCGACTGATCGTGGTGTATGACTATTATTTTTCTCTCTCTTTGCAAGCATCCTTGAAAATCCGAGCAAGATGTCCGAAATGACTTAAAGCTGATTTTAGTGAACGTTGATGATAGCGGGTGGATGCATAGTCAATTCGTCGATACAAATTAATTTCATCCAAAGTCTAAGCGGCGTCGCAAGCTCTTGAAAAGTGGTGGGTTTCTATCTTTGCAAGCATTTTTGAAAATCCGAGCAGGATGTCCGAAATGACTTAAAGCTGATTTTAGTGATCGTTCATGATAGCGAGTGAATACATAGTCGATTCGTCGATACAGATTAATTTCATCCAAAGTCTGAGCGGCGTCGTAGGCTCTTCAAGAAGTTGTGGGTACGACAAACTGTGGGGGGGGGGCTGGTCGTCTATAATCATTATGTTACGACCCCATCAGTCATTATTTCAACAAAGTGGGAGGCTGTCTCATTCCCCTTTCGTGACGCTCCTGCAAAGTTGGTATCGTTAATAGAAATACCTAGCTTTGCTTAAAAAGTAAAGTTTATGGGTGAACGTAATATAACTAAAAGGTTTGATTTCCGAAAAATCACCATGGCTATTAAGCGAAATATTTAAATATCCAGGATACATGACCGATAAACTGGAACGAAATTGAAAAAAATTTATAGACACTGTAACAGCAATTAATTATTCCTGGGTCGCACATTTATTTGTAGCGCACACATTTGACTACCAATCATGCTTTTGTGTACACCTACAGGGAATTATGTAGGTTTAACAGATTTATGCTTGCTAAAAGTGGGCAGTTTTGTCTCTAACAACCGTTTGCAAGAAACTAAAATCTGTAATGAATAGTTATATGAGATTATATTTTCTCGCAAGTTTGCTGCTAGGAATTTTCGCCTGTAAATGACTTCTTGGTTGAGCTGTTGAGATTAAAATCTCTTGCAGCTAGCCATAAAAGATTTTTGTCTCAAATGGCTAGCTGTTCGAAACTTTTGTCTTTTATAGGCAGCTATAAAATACAATAATTTGTAACAGTTACCCATAAGAATTTTAAACAGAAGAATTTTAAGAATTCTAACGGTAGGCTGCAAAGTTTTTTGTATGTTATACTGCCAGCTGCAACATACAAAAATCTCTTACAGCCAACCGTTACATATTTTAAATTGCAATGTATAGCTATTAGAGATTTCGTATTTTATAGCTGACCGTAAGAGACAAAAGTTTCGAACAGCCAGCCAGTAGAGACAAAAATCTCCTATGACTAGCTGCAAGAGATTTTAGTCTCTAACAGCTAGCTGTTAAAGATTTTTGTCTCTATTGGCAAACTACAAAAGACTAAGGTCTGATACAGCTATCTGTTAGAGATTTTGATCTAAAACAAGAAGTCATTACAGACAAAAATTTCTAGCAGCCGTTTGTGAGAAACTAAAATCTCATATAACCACCCAGTAGAAATTTTATTTCTGGCACGCGGTTGTTAGTGTCAAACTGCCCGCTTTTTGTAGGCATTATTCTCTGAAACCTGCATTATACTATTATTATAATTACTGTAGAAAAATTTTTTAGCTTATGTTACTAAATATATATTAGAAAATTCTGAATTTGCTATAAAATAAAAAATAGTTGTTTACGTCTATGTTCCCCGTGGAGGCCAGATTTTAAGAGTTTTTATTTAAAAATAACCTTTTTAAAACATTTTTAACAAAAACAACTTTAGAAACATTTTTAACATTTAAATTTAGTATATTAATAGAAAATATTGTCTACACTAGCTATGTGAGCTAAGTTAAATAATTATATGAAAAATCAATGCCAACGGTAGTAGACAATAAATAATAAAACATATATCTATAAAAATAATGATGGATTTCTGGCAATTGAATATATATGTTGTACCTACAGTGGCTTACGAAAAATCCGTTTTTCAACACCCTTCATCCTTCTTAATACCCATATTAAACAGACTACATAGACAAAGACTGGCGATAGCGCAAAATTTACGCCACAATCTAGAATTGTTTCGGCGTACAAATTGACAACCATATTACTCGAACCCATATTAGTAATACCGGAAACATGGTGCAATGAATTACTGTTTTCGGAATAATGACGCTTTGATTATTATCAAAATTAGATTTAGAACGGCCGTAATTGTTATTTGATGAATTGTTGGCCATGTTGATGACCTTCGATAGAAATTTATTATAAAATTGTACCGGAGTTTCTGTTGTTGATGAAATTCCAGACGATGATACCGCAGACGGTGTTTGAGAACCTGAAGAGGTGCTGCTTCTACCTATTCGTATAGGCAAAGAGTCGCCGACAATTGATCCGCCTCTATCGAAATGATAGCTTGAAACAGTAGTTTTTGAGCCTTGAGATTCGTGATATTCGCCATTAATTTTCTTTGTCGTCGATGATGATTTTGATACCGGGTGGTGGTAACTCGGCTCATCACTGTTAAGATTTTGAGTTGTAGCTGAACTATCACCATCCGAACTGGCATAATCGGAACGCAGATCAGCACCAATATTTTTGGGATTTGGAGGTAAGCTACTTGAGGTTCGACTGTGTTGATGTTGTTGATGTTGCGGGTGCGGAACATGATGGAAATTTGTCAACTCCGACGGTGAAAAATCACCAATATCAGTCATGGCTGCTAAACGATCGGCACTATCGTAAATATTAGCGAAGAACGATTTGTATTTGCCACAAATGTCGTCGTTGTTTATTCGAATTATTTCAAGCGAACGTGCCATTTCGCAACAATATTCCGAACGATAGACGGCAGTTTCCGGAAATATAAAACATGGATGAAAAACGACACCACCTGAGACAAAACTCTCGGCCAATGCTTCGGTGACTGATATCGGTTTGCTTCCAACGGATAAGTCTAAAATAGGTGGTGTAAATAAATAGTGTCAAATACAAAGAAAGTCAGACTTTTATACCCGCTGACTATAATCATGCACAAGGCAATATTGGTAGTCACAAAGCAGCTACAGGAAGAACGGGAGGGTACCCCACTCTCACTTTTCATGAATTTTCCTGGTGAAACGTCCGTAGCCTCCCCAATTTTTAGTGCGACGCTAACTTTGGAATAGTATGCTGCCTAGCAGTTATCACGCGGGTGTCACCGCTTGAACTAAATCTAGATGGAGGCCACAACTCTTTCATACAATGAGTTCACATCCAATGTAAATGTTAAATAATCGGCTATAGGGCACTAGCGGCTATGCAACGTTTGCGTTGATCACCAATTTAGTCAAAACAACATATAGCTGTACCTAAAACGCTACCATAGCATTCGTTACGACCAGTTAAATTGTTAAAAACCTTTAAATTTAAGACTCAAACCAAAAAGGAGCGTTTTTATTCACATATAAAACTTGGAACTGAGTGGACCGATATTTCTAGAAATTCCATACTGTTACCGATCTTAGGTGAAATAGAAATACCTATAGCCGCACCGAAATATTTTACATATCGCTGTACCAAAAACGCTCTACAGCGTTCTTGACTACCTGTTAATTTGCTAAAAACCTTCACATTTGGGACTCAAATCAAAAGGAAGCTTTTTGTTCACATATAAAACTTGGTATGAGCGGACCGATATTTCTAGAAATTCCATACCGTTATCGATCTAAGCTGAAATAGAAATATCTACAGCTTCACTCAAATATTTTACTTATTACCAGCATCTAATATAAGTTATATTAATATTTTGAGTATAGTTTGAGCCGCACTTGGCCAAGATTTGCTCCATAAATATCTGAAGTCGGTAATAAAATATATATAAACCGATAAATTTTTTTCCGATTTTTATGATTTTAGTAGTATATAATTAGTGCGATGACAGCTCTGCACAAAAGAGCATAGAAGGGATTCAGAGCTCAGTGTTTGCCCAAACCAACAGAATCAGAAAACACAAAATATTTGGGTGCAAACTTGTCTCAATTTTTCAAATTTTATGCGCTAACTTAACGCAATTTTTATGATATATATAGTTTTTATCGCAATAGTAAATCAATAGCCTTTGGATCAGAAATTGAACTATGGCTTAATAGCTATGATAGAATATCGACATATAACAACTAACAACGTGTCAAAATATTTTTCTGTTTGGCGGATAGCTGTAAGAATTGCAATATGACGATTTTTCTACTGATTCAATCACAATGTTCTACGAATCAAACAGCATAACAACTGGGTGCCATGAACAAACCGCCGTTAGGCTGCTCTAAGTCGTTCACGGCTCACAAAAAACCAAGCACTAAAATACTTCAAAATTTGATTAGTACATATATAGTTTGTGTCGTTTTTACTGGCTTCATCTCGGTTTCACATTTTTATTCAGAGCAAGTGCGCATAGCGACATAAAATGATATGGTTTTAGTTGACATCCCAGCAGTCTCAGCGCGCAGCAATTAACGTTTCGATTGAAAAGAACATATTGACATGTTTACTGAATGCATAACAGGGTACCTTTGTGTTGTTGGATGGTTCCATTTATGATACAGAGTTGCATGCTTGCTTACCTTCACATCGGAAAGAAGGCATTCCTGCATAGTCGGTGATGTTAGTCGTCTTTATATGGGGACAAAATAGCTCGGATAGCTTGCAAAACGGTGCGACCAACGGCGCTGGATTCCACATTTCAAACTCGGGCTTGGTAAGTTGAGCAACTAACACCCATTGAAAATATGCGCTCTAAAAATTATTAAAATGTTTTTAAAACGATAGTGATACAGGGCAGTGTTGTCGGTGATGATAGCCGTCTTTATATGGGGACAATATAGCTCGTATAGCCTACACAACTGTGCGGGAGCGGAGATGGATTCCACATTTCAAACTCGGGGTCGGTAAGTTGAGCAACTAAACACCCATTGAAAATATGCGCTCTGAAAAGAAGAAATAAAACATTTTTCAAACGATAGTGATCCAGGTCGTCTTTATATTGTGCTGATGCGAAATATTCATTGTCGAAATTTAAATTAATGGGTGACATGACTTTAGGCACATACAGCTGCTCTGTTCTTTTATCAGTTCAGTTTAATGAGCGCGAACAATTACAGGAAAGCTGCTCTGATCGTACGAAATTTAAATCAACTTAAAATGTTCACGTTTACTGAACTGTGACTACCGGCACCTGAATTTAGAGCGCAGACTTTTGTACCTTTAGACAGAAAAATCATGGTTTACGCACCTAAAACATACTGACGGACAAGGAGGATTATTTATTGTTATACAAATCACCATACAAACACTAAATTTAAGTTTGTCCTAAGAAATATTTTCGCACGATACCAAAATTTTTTGAAAAGAATGAAGTCAGCAGTATACGTTCGCCATATAAGTTCGCAGGTACACAGACCACATGAGAAATAGAAGACCTTAAACTTTCAGTTTTAAATAAAATAAATTTACAAAATTTTTGGTCCAAAATTGGTTTTTGCTACCTTTGTTCCCTAACCATAAACCTGGATGAGGGATAGAGGAATTCCCTTATTTCGGAACCGGAATCGGAATCCGACCTGCAGTAAGCCATATTTGCCTGCTCCACCACTCTCGCAAGTGTGCTGAAATTTTGTGAAAATTGACAAATATTGAAAAAAATATTGGGAAAAACTTGTAAAACTGTATTAATAAAAATTGGGAAAATTTTAGCAAAGCAGCTATAAATCATGAATTTCTAAAAAATTACAAATTTACTGCTCCTCGTGTCTTCCATTCCCCTCCCCTTTCGAACCATTCACATCATTGAGTCGACAGACCTTGGCAAATGTATATTGTTTTATTGACGTATTAGCCAGGCAACGCTTTATGTTGTAAAAAAATACTGGGCAGCTAACAGCAAGCTAATCTAACAAATTATCTTCATAGTCTTTATTTTGCATTTCTCTTAACTTGCTGTAGCATTGCCTTTTATTTGTTTCGTTTATATATTATATATATTCAAAATAAGATGTTACTTTAGGAGCTAGTTCTACTTGAGCCTCATAGACAATGTATGTTAACGCAACTTGACAATGATGTGAAAAACTTGTTGTTTTAACGTTATTAATCATACATGCTTTTTTGATGTTATTCTATCTTCCTAATGATGTTTCGAGCATGAAGCGTTTTTCACCCACTGCCTTTAGCATATAGGTGTCTAAGTTCTGTCGGCTTAGGGACAATTATAAGGAGGTACGCTATGGAAGTAACCTGAATTTATTCTTGGCTCCACTATTTTTCCTCAGTTTTCGTTAAGATTTTATAATTGTGCTCATAAACGCTAAAAATTCTCACGTGCCGGGCCTTTAAGCATGGCTTAGGGAGAAGTCCGATCCTTACAGAAAAATACCTTTCTCCCAATACCACCTATGATTTAAACTCCCAATACCACCTATGATTTAAAATAAATTCAATAATGACGTGCTTTAATTGTCTATATTGTGGCTAAATTGTAGATCACAAACAGCTTTATGTTATCACACATCAAATACCCTCACAGATCATGAAATAAAACGCCAGAATATATCGGGTTTATACAAGTTCACCCTGGTTTACCTATATTGGGCATTTGGAAGTTTATATATTTACGACCCTGCAGTAATTAGCGATTTTCACTCATCAACATAAGCCAGATACAATATCTTCTAAACTGATGTTTTCGTTCTTAAAACTGTGCTCACTTGATAGAACGCTTTGCAAATTGTATAAATGTAATACTTTTGTTTATTATAAAACAATACTCGCCGTCGCAAACGTTTAAGTGAAAAAAATGCAGTCTAAGTTTACGTTAATATATATTGTTAGATTTTCGTGACCGACGTTTTGGTACTGAGATTTTATTTTATCATTTATAAGTTTTATTACCCTTTTTTGGAGAAGTATACGTAACTGAACGAAGTATAATTGCTTGGTGAGACTAAGGATGTAATTGTTCAAACGTATACATAAATACACCAAGGATGCTTGCTTTAATAATAATACTGCTCGCTGCGCACTCATTGGTGACCCATTCTATTTTCCGTAGTTACAAATATTTGTATTTACCGTAAAGAGAACATACCATTGAAATTTTTAATAAAATACATAGATTTTAATAATTATTAGACATATATATAACATATAGACATAAATAAATTATAATAATTATTGGCTTAAAATGAATTTAATTAATATCAGTAAGTATTTTGTTGCAAAATATATCAAAATATTAAAGCTTCCACGCTCATTTTGATTTTAGCATGCACCTTATTTAATATAGCCTGCGGTACATTACAACTATAGAACCAGATGTTTATGTTCATTATTTTAATTTTCGGTATTTCTAACGAAATGTTCCAATCATGAAATGCATCTCAAATACGAAAGTTTTGAGGGACGTGTATTGGATGTTGCATGTTGATGTTTAATTGAAATGGAGCGAGCCAGGCTGTTGGATTTTCCACTGATGACTCTAGGGAAAAACGTGAAATTTCCTTTTTTGTATTCATAACTCATGTTCGGATGAATAAATATATTTCGACAAAATTTTTGTTTGATAGTATAACAAACTACGATTGCCTTTTCGTTGAACGCAAACAGATCCGACCCTATAATCGCGGTCGAAATTGCAGAAAAATGTGTTTTCAAAGGTTCAGTGCCAAATCTAGGCATATGGGTTCCAATGTTTTTTGTTCATATCTTGCTTCGCATCGAAATATAGAGCTCGCTAGATCAGCTCTGCAACTTTGCTTTTTTGTGGGATTATTCGTTGCTGCGATGGGTCCAAAATATGGTTCGTCAACCCTTTGCCATAAATAGCGATTTTCTGTGATTTTTTTGCATGTCATTACGTATTTTTACCTTAGATTAAGTACTTATTGGTTATCAAGCGCGCTTTATACAATAGTTTTGCTACCTAGAGCCCAACCTGGCTACATTAAACCATTTCATGGGTTGTCAAGAATGAGGGTCGACTAACTTGATTTCCAAAATGTAGTACTTTTTCATTTGTTTGGTTATTTACTGCACGCAGGATTTCTAGAATGGTATATATTACTTGTTTGTGGCTCTAAGCTAAATTAAAAGTTGGAACAGATTAAAACGAATATAATTTTTAACAGTAAGATCGAAACACCTCATATCATACACTCGCAGTGTGGCATCTTGTAATGCTGGCCTACACGCACAGATAAGAAGATTCTTCTACCTAACGGCAAGAGGTGAGGCAAAACGCACAACAGATTTGATAACATCATGGGCGCCTGACAGATTCCCCGAAGTTCAAAACCGGCTCTCTCGACAAAATTTAAGCTTCCTGGTTCAATGCCACTGGCTAATTTTTTTGTTTGCACGGGTAAAAACACTCTCTAGTTGACACAAAATAGTGACAGAAACTACTGTTTAGACTCCTTGATGAAGCTAGAAAACTTTTTGAATTGCGTATTTGTTTAAATATAGTCTTATCCTCTTTCAAAGACGTTTTGGTAGCGTTTTGACGCAGCTTATTAGCTATTCAAAATCTTCCCAAGAAAAACACCAAATATTTAAAACTTACTCTTAATTTTTGAAGCATCTCATTCGAACATTGGGCAGCCGCGGTTATTCGACCCCTGGTAAGCCTAGGCCATTATTATTAGCCCACTGTAACAGTAGTTATTGAGGGGATATTGGGTACTATGACATATCCAAATAAAAATTGAAAACGTTATACAGCTTTCGAACAAAAAACGAAGAATAACAGACAGTTTCGACAAGGTCGCTTACCACATATCGGTGAGCAAGTAACACAAATATGTAACACAAGAGTTCCACACTCGACACCGCGTTAGAATTAAACCTATAATAATTAACTACCATGCTGCATATTATTTAGGAGCAATACGTAACTGAACGTA
>JASANE010011127.1:0-17662 GCA_030248225.1 Trileptium ribeirensis
TCCTGCCCCGGGAGTACAGATCTAAACTGAACGAAGGCTACGTATTGCTCAATGAAAATTTGTTGGACTTAGAACTAAGTCAGCCATGAAAATACATTACATCGCCTTTAGTAAACCGCAAACAATAGAAATATACCAGTCGTAGTGGAACTACATTTTTTGAGCGGAGCGACGGCATTAGTAATATGAACGTACTCAATGTCTTGGGAATATATTATTACCTAGACAACAATGAGTAAATGAAAGAATAGTTTTATTCCGTTCGAACGAAAAGCAAGGCAAAGGAAGTCACATGGCTTATACAGCATGGTGATGAATGGTAATCGAAGCACAGCAATGAAATCATAGGACACGGAGTCTGAAAATAATTTTGCCTATAACATTCGTAACACACTATTCCTGTATGTACAATACATTTATTTCCTTATTTCCCCATGGAAAACTCAACGTATATGCCGTTAAAACGACTCTACAACCAATAATTAAGCTGTTATGAGCTTAAATAGGGTGTTAATTAGCTAATTAGCTTAATTAATGATAAAATTGGCAAGTTGCCAAACTTCTAAAATATCAGGTGCACATCCTCACATGATAAGCTTTCAAACAAAAAAAAAGTTTTTTGAAATAGGTTCAGTGGTTCTTGAGATCAATGAAAGACTAACGAACGAACGTACAGACGGACGGACAGACGAAAGGACGAATGGACATCGACTTTTTTGCTCCCAGACAGAAAATTAAAACGCTTCGTTCGGTCGCCTCGCTCCGCTCAATAATATTACGACAGTGTGTGTATGATGCTGAAAATATTCAGTCTATTGCTAGTACGCACGGTTATGGTTCTTTTTTAAGAGAATGTGTCATATTGGATACCTGCTTTTATAACAGTTATAATGTGAAAGGATTACATTTCAGATCTTTATAAAATCATGAACACTAAATACAGCTGTGACGAATTTCTCTTAGGGAAAATATCACCTAACTTTGCGTAGCATATCAAGAGAACGCTATCTTTTCGACAGCTATCTTTTTTAGTCCAAATCGAAACAATAATACAGGTTATACCTTGTGTAATATTTATAGCTAGCATATGTCCATATAATTGACATATGCTCAGTGTGATCGGAAAATTTTTTGGAAGAATACGTAAATAACTATTGGTTGCAATCATCTCATAAGTAAAATCTACATTGATTAAAATAAGATCTAAAAATGAAAAAAATTGATAGTCCAAACATTGATCAAAATAATATCCTGTTTCTTGGGTTGACAGTGGAAACCGTTTAGGCAATTATATATCATTTGCTGTTAAGCCTTCAAGAGAGAAATCTAGCCTTATCCGATTCCTGCTACGGCGATAACGCTATGTTATGTCCTTTTGACTATTAAGATCCAATTTACCTACTTCAGTCAATTAGTTGCGAATTATATAGCATGGTCACAAGTGGCTCGCGTAAGTTACACAAGTTCTTGTGTTTATGGGCGTAGCCGTAAGCTGAAAATGGAGAATTCAATAATATTATAAGATGACCAGCAACTTAAAAGCGGGGTCAGCTTGACATGTATACGGCACCGTATAAATGTACCATGGAAACGTGATAGGTGATGAACAGAACTGGGGTCAGACATTTAGAGGAACCGCCGCAGGCCAAAAGCCGGGGCGTCCGGGCCAAGGTGACTCTCGCGGCGGCTACACCCCTGTATGTTGCGTGCGACAAAATAATGCAAGATCCGTACTAATATTGCATGCATAGTCAAAGACCGAAGTCCCAGCGTGGTAGCCGCGCTCTTATGGAGCTTCGGCCTCTCAGCCGGGACCGGCGTTTCGCAGTCTCGGGGTCGACATGTCCGACTCCTCAGGAGGTAACCATCCTACCTCCCTATGCACATGTATAGATAGCCCTATTATAGCTGATGAATCTCATATTTATAAACTTAGCATTTTGACTACAATAAATTTATATATTTGTTTACGAACCCTGAAAACAAACTTGCTATCAGCTCCACTTCAGTCCCAGTCTGTTAATTTGATCTAATGCATCCGACAACGACCGTAGGGAGAACGTCATGTAAAGCAAATGAATGCGAATGCTTGCCGCTGGGGAAGCTGCAGTCATAAACTTATTTTCGTTTTGTAGTAAATAAGCCTCATAGATTTAATATCTAGTTAAGCGTATTTCGTGTGGATGTAGTGTATATAATGTTTTTGCAATTTCCAAGAAAATAATCGCTTAATCTCTTTATAATGGACATTTACGTTCACATATCATGACATTCACATCGTCTTGATGTGCGCGATGGCGCAATGTACAGCCAATGCTTCTAATAATACGGTAGTATAACATCTTAATTTGGACCAAAGTTGCATGTAGCCATATATATTCCGTAGCCAATATCAACGCGCCCAGATGCGTAACAGAAGTGCCAAGTTGTCTCGCATTGAAAAGTTTGATTGCGGATCTTGCATGGTGAAATCTCGACACCACCAAATGCACGTTTTTCAATTTATTAATAATAGTGAGCTCAAACGTTGATAATACTACATAGTGAATACAATCGTTGATACACGTTATATACCTCTCTGTAACCACAAGAATAAGCATATATTATGTATTGTCAGACAAAATCCGAAAGGAATATCACAACCTCAGGGCTGTTATAATAATTAATCTTTTGCAGTAGAACATTGAATCGATATAATAGAATTATAGTCCTGCCGTGCCTCAATGGTACTATAGTAGAGAAAAATCTTCACAAAATTTATTAAAAAGAAACAATGCAGCACCCGTGTGTGTATCTAATAGATTACAACAAGCTTACGCCTTGCATCGAATCGCTACTGGCCATGCCGGCCATGACCCGTGACGTTGTTCCGCCATCGGCAGCCTTTTGGATTGCAGCTTTGAGCTCAGCGTCGAAGGCGGTTGTCTTGCCGCGCGGTGGAGAATACACACCTTTTCGCCGACGATTGCGGCGTTTGTCTGTCACTGTGGTAACACCGTTCATTTCGCCGTTGAATCGATCATCTATTTCGCTTCCGTCTTCAACACCAATCCGTGTGCCAGAAAGGCTAGCAGGCGGCGCTGCCGACATCTCTGGTCTACTTTTCCAACTTGCGACTGTCGTTGGAATCGGAGGCAGGGATACCGTTGGAGCACTAGACAATGCAGTACCAGCCGCCGTTGATGACGTCGGAGCTGGTGGTGGTGGTGGTAGCGGCTGCTCGCCGCTCGAGCTGCCCGCCGTTGCAATGATCGGTGGCATACGACGATGACGACGACGCTGTGGAGGCAGTGGTTCATCGAGCGAATCATGAAACATGTCAATGTCGTCGTCATCTTCTTCATCATCTTCATCTTCGTATGCCATCGGTCGTCGGCGTCCATGAAGTCCTGGTTCATCGTCATCTAACAGCGGACTTATGAGGTCTGTTTCGCGCTCTTCGACGTTAAAATAATGTCGACGGCGTCTGAAACATTTAAATTTATAGTACCATCCCAGTTACTGAGAAGCAAGTTTTATAGAAATCGTTGCCAAACTGGACACAGTTCGAATTTTACAGATAAACAAATAAGAAGCCTCAACAAAGTTGTTACGCTGCTTGTTCGACTATGGATCAGAATTTTAAAGTAATACTGCAGTAAAGATCAGGTATTTACCGCTAAAATACACACAAAAAATAAATATTCCTACTATAAATAGCTACTGTTGGGTTTTTAGAGCACTAAATATGAAACAATAAGCAACTTTTATATTAAATCCACAGGTTTATAGAAATTATTACTTTAGCCCATTAAATTAGTTTATACAAATATATATTCCCATATGTTGTGTCTTCAGTTTCGCAACAAGGTATTCAGGAGTGAGAGGGCCGCTCAAAAGTGAGCGAGGCTGGAGGGGAAAGTTGAGGCGGTCGCCTTACAGCGGCCGTTTTTTTGTCGAAAAGTGAGACGGCATCACTGCTCCCTCTTGCTGCGCCCTGTGTTGTGTGCCTCTTGCTTTTTATTACATTTAGCAATGACCAAGCTGAAGGTTCGACGTCAACAATCTAGAGGTACAGTTCGTTTATAACTCATATATTGTGAGCATCCGTGTTTACCTATGTTTTAAGTTTTTCAAAAACATTAATTATATGTGGATTTTTGAGGTAGTTCGGATTTCATTGACAGAGGCGCCTCTGTATATATTTTTGCTGTTATTACATTTGCGCTAAGGTATAACTATTAGAGAGCATTTACAACACAAAGCGACCGAAGTTCTTACACTGAACCAGATGCCTGATTCTACAAAATACTGACGCTATATGTGGATTTATGCCATACTACTTGCTGAATATATAAGGTCCTTAGCAGGGGTGCGTAATGCCTAATGTCGTGGCATTATACCTCTATCTATCGACATTTTCGGATATTCCAAACTATCATATTAGCTTCAAGATTTCGGTCTTCTAAAAGTGACTGATACAGTGTCATTTGTTTGTACTAAAACGACAACCAATTTTGCAACAAAATGTCTGCAACGAGTTTTAACCTTCTTGTTTAATCTTCTTGCTTTTAAATTAAGCCGTCCAATTAGGCGTTTTTTTTTGCAAAACCCTGGTTAAATACTACTGCCGCTGTTGCCTACGTGTTGCTTTTAAAAACTCCAGGATGGCAGTTTTAAAAACAAAGAACAGAAATTAGTTAGTTTTAGTCGGTTATTTGAGTCATGAACTAGGATATCTTGTGACTAGGAAGCAAAAATGGGCGCATAGTCAGTGTTTGCCTATAGGTTTTAAATCAACAGGCATATAATTCGGTTCCTTTCATTATCCCCCAGCACGAATTTGGTCAATTTTGAAGATACAGAGCTGATTTTGATGTCAATCGATTCAACTCGATGAGGCAGTTCGGAAAATACTCATTTTACCCATATCCTGAAAATCAACAGGCATATAATTCGGTTCTTTTCATTATCCCCCAGCACGAATTTGGTCAATTTTGAAGATACAGAGCTGATTTTGATGTCAATCGATTCAACTCGATGAGGCGGTTCGGAAAATACTCATTTTACCCATATCCTGAAAATTTTTTCGATTTTATTAGGTCCCAGTGGTCCCCTTCGGAACACAAAAAAAATTTTCTTCGGAATATGGTCATGTTTGGTACCATTCGACTCGGCTTGATGAGAGTGGTGTGTAGTATATGACGACTGGTGCGCAGTATATAAAATCTACGCCACCATTAGAAAGTTATAAGGGCGCAAGTAACCGTGAGGGGTGAAAGTAAATTGCAGGCTATGCCGTTCTTGATATACTATGCCTAAGCCTAACCTTATATGACACATACACTACACTAAGCTTAAGCCTAAGTCGGGTGGCTGCCGCCCCCCGAACCCCCCGCTCTAAGCTGTTCTTGTTTCTAACGTTATAACGTGCCGCCCTCAGCGTTATTTGGGCCCTCATAACTTTCTAACGGTGGTGTATATTTCAATATACTACACACCTGTAGATTTCTCCCATCAAGCCGAGTCGAATGGAACCAAATGTGACCATATTCCAAAAAGAAAAATTTTTGGGTTCCCAAGGGGGACTGGGACATCAAAAATCTAAAAAAAAGTTTTTCATGGATATGGGCAAAATGAGTATTTCCTGAACCGCCTCATCGAGCTGAATCGCATGATACCAAAATCAGCTCTGTATCTTCAAAATTGACTAAATTCGGGCAGGGGATACTGGAAAAGAAACATATAATTTTTACAATTTGATGAATATTACCAAGATTACATTATACAAATTAGTACAACGGCGGCACTGGATCTTACTCATGTACCTTTTTATTATCCACTAATGCGGTGATTTCGTACCTACCGCCCCTAAATATTACAGGTACGCCCAAATTTTTTTGGGTACATCGGCTACCCCAGATTGCTTGGATGCACCAACTATCAGGTCACAAACAACCTATGAGATTTAAGGAGCAGTAGCAATCACCGACGAACTCGTATTGTCGTCTTAATTTAATTTATTATCGTCGACCTCATAGATGGTGCCTTTTTAAATATATATGCATTGAGGAACTACGCCCGGCAATCCTTGAGTGTTAACCGAAAAAACACCACATTATCGGATAACGCAAAGTGCATGAGCATCACCGAGTTTTACAAAAAAATTGTAACAGAAGTTCGATATTATAGCATACAGTAATTCGTTTACACTGCATTGAAACATAAATTTTACTCTACGTGGAAACTGCGATAAATGAGTGAATATTTTGGAACAAATGTTTTGCAAATTTTGTTTCAAAAAAATTTTGAAGAGCCAAAATGCGTAGCGAAAAGCACAAATGAAATATTTAGAATTTAGAAGTTTAGATTTTCCCGATAGTTCCTTCAGAGCCTAGCGTTTAATGATGCCGCAAACCGAAGTTGCGACTACCAAGTTAACCAATGTTTAATAATAAGGAACTTTTGGAATTAAATTGAAAATTATTTTCGTAACGTTAGTTGAAAAATATCAATCCCTTTTTAGTATACTGATTGCGGTTGCTTAGAATGAAGAAAACAAGTACAAACAGTTTGCTACGTATATGGTATTTTTCAGGTTTTCTTTCAGGAACCAGGCCAGAACATCGCCATCATTGAAGATACCAGAATTGATTTTGGTGCAACTGAAATCAACTTATTTAATCACTCAATATCAATTTTATAGTCATATTCCCGACATGGATTTCCTAATGTCAATTCGCCACACTTCGCTACTTTGTTTCATGCTTTGTCGTAAACTTTGAAATCGCTTGTCAATGACATTATTTTATACATATGATCTTATTTTTTAATAAAAAATTTTGCTTATGCGAATTGTGGGTGAAAATTGGCGTAAGTTGAGAACAGCTATGTAGGGAGAACAGTTGAGGTCCGTGAGAATTTTATAGTTTTTAACCCGCCACCCACAACCATAACTGCGCTAGACGGTCAACTTATGGGCGATAGGTTAAATGGTTCCGGCAGGGGGCGTTGGGGGGGGAGGTGGGTGGGTAAATTTTAGAAACTGTTTGGAACTCATAATTTTCAATTTTATGTTAATGTTTGCGTATTTTAGCTAAACTTTTCCCGAAATTATGTCAATTTGTGTGAATGTTGCCTAATTTTTTCCAAATTATCCCAAATTTTCGAGGCACCTTGGGCCTATAAGGTGGTGGTGGGCATCTGACTCTTGCGCATCTACGCCTTAAACTCTTTCGAATATAAGCCAAACCAAAGCTGTAACTGTAAAAGATGTGTACGAGTACACCCAATTGAAGCGACTGACCAGGCATCCACGAATTGTGTCGAAGTCCATCCTGGCACATCATGTCAAGATTTCCCGCAAGGGTGACCGTTTAAAGTATTGTCCATGAAAACATAATGTTTTGAATAAGCTTAAGCCTAAGCCTAAGCAAACGAATAATACTAGCAAACGACTAAGACTAAGGCTTAGCATGGGTTTGCAGCTGCTCATGAGTTATTTGTCGTACGGTCCTCATATCAAGTTTCTGCTATTGTTATAGCGAGTGAGAAAAACTTGATATGATACGCCTTCTACTTATCTATAATCAGCCGGGAACGACGATGAATCTCGTGGGGATCAAGCTAAGATAAAGCACATCTTGGGGGTAAGCTAATATAAAATGCGTCTGCGGGAAAGTTGAATGCTAAGGTTAAAACACGTAACAAAGCCTCATTTCCTGGATGCTAAAGCTCATCCCATGAGGGGGCAGAACGAAGTACGTGCCACTCCAGCTTGATTTCTACAGGGTGCCGCATGCGTCCGTCTGCCTAGTTTTCTGAGGTGGTTTTTAGACAAAATAAAAAAATTATTACTAAGAACAAACTTTGCTTTGAGTTCATACAAGTTATGATGGAAAGCACTGTGTCTATTTGCGCTAGACTGGCACATCCTCCTGAAACCTCTTGGACAGCTCAGCTGATTTTAATATCTTATGACTCGTTGAATTGGCCAATGCTCTGCTTAGACAATATACTCTTCTAAAAAAAAAGAGACATAAACTTTCAAAAACATCAAAAGCCATACAAGTCATCATTAGCTGTCGCATGCAAACAATAAATGACTTCATCCCCGGGTTTTGTGTGCATCAGTATGCAGCGCTAGAAATTAAAATGATGTTGCTAACCCAGTGGTCTGAATATGTATCTAGTTATTAACACTAAGCAAGCTACATAATGAGTATTAATGCAGAAATATCAGCATGCAAGCGAGCTATTTTGCAATTTTACCTGATTGTCGCTGATGGAACTCCAGCATTATTGCTTTTACTTCGCGCAGCTAGAGTATTCTGCAGTCGAATGCGATTGGGAATCCTTTGGAACGGAAAATTATGATCTTGTTGTAATTTATTCTCATAACTCTAGCAAATGATTTTTGACTTGTCATCTTTGGCATTTTTTCAGTTCAAGATTATAACACTATCGTTGACTATATATATGTAGAACAAATATTTGACTTCGCCAAAATTAGTTTTAGCCTATTTTCAAACAAATATGATCCAAATTACTACTTTGTGACATAGTTATGAAACAATGTTTTGGAATTTAAAAGTTTATACCGTTAAATCATTTAACATTCTTGCCATAAGATAGCGTACTAATTTGATACTAAACATGGCCCATGTCAACTTTATGGGCCGAAGGATAATGCATGCTATGTCGTTCTCGATATACTAAGCCTAAGCCTTAGTCTTAGCCTAAGCTAAGGTCCCTATATGAGCGATGCACTAAGCGTAAGCCTAAGTCGGGGGCTGCCGCCCACGAACCCCACTCTCTAAGCTGTTCTTTTTTCTAACGTTATAACGTCCGGCAACTAAAGTTGGTATGGGCCCTAAATATTATGCTTAAAACTAAATTTTTGACGGTATCCTTGGTTCAAATTGCTACGAGCCGTACTGTTATATTTCTTAAACGTATTTTGTGCCGCGAATATAAGTTCGGTCACATCAGGTCACGCAAATGCGTGTTGTTTGAACATTAAGTTTATTTGAACAAATCGACATACAACATAAAATGATACAAAAAATAACATAAAAGTCTGGACATTATATATATATGGGAAATTTTTTTTACAATATTTCGATTTGGTATAAAACTGGGAATTTAATTTTAAGATATCTCAAAATTCAGGTCAATTCTGTACAAACCGTGACGTAACGTTTTTTTCAATCCGAAGTAGTGAATATTACTGAATCCGAATGAATAATACAATGAGGCGATAATGTCACTGTTAGAAACAGGAATTTACATGCACGAGGTTGCAGGAAAGATAGCCGAGAAGATAAATTTTTGAATTCATTGTGACTCAAAAATTTTTTAAAATTTTGCCAATTTCTACCCCATTATTACCAATTTTCCTCCGGTTTTTTTTCCATTTCCTTATCTTTTGCGTATTTTTCTTTGATTTTTGCCAATTTTTGACAAAATTGTACGCGCGCCTTTGGAGCGGGGGGAGGGTAGCTCGAGCCACCTACCAAGGGCGTTGGGTAGTCGTCTGAGTGGGTTTCTAAACCTCAGGTGGATATTACCACATCTCCCCTGTGAGCATGTATGATTAAAACACAAATTCAATTAAATTTGAGAAGATTAATAGTTTCATCTCAAAATTACCAATGTTTAATAATTATATAGTATAATACAATTTCTGCAATACCAGCACAATTTACTTGCATTGTATGAAACATTTGTGCTTTTGATTATATATGTCAAAGAAATCACGTAATCATTTCACTGTTGTTCTTTAAGTATTTATATAAATTTTATGAATGCCTTTTCAAAATTGTTATACTGCGTTTTTCGGCACTCATAGTGGAGAGTAGATGGAGAGACTTTGCACGAGTTCAAAATTTGAGGAAACACAGTCTATTTCTTGAACTTGTCAGACTTAGAAGGGTTCAATTTTATTTAATTACGTCAATAAACTGTATTTCTTGCGTCTAACACAAGATAATTTCTCATGTCGTGAACTATGTTGTTTTCTTGAAATTGCTTTAAGTAGAATAAATAGTATTAAAGTAGGTACAATATCCTTCCAATAAACTTGATCAGTTTTGTTTCTCAGTCTTCAAACGTCTTCCTCGTTATAAAATATTAAATGTACCTAGTCGTTCTCAAAGCAAGTCAATGATATTCTGACGTTATAATTTAAGTGACAAAATATTATATTAAAATACAAATTTTCTGTTTGCTAGATTACATTTATTTACCAGTTATATATTTATTTCATACATTCCAAATAATGTTGTTTAGATTCCGATTAACATAAAAAGCCTGATAGAGCTATATTCGCGCCAATTTCATTTGACAACCAAAAAGTTTGTTTCAAGATACTTATTGCCTTATGAATATTTTTTCTGCAGAGAGGCGGTAAATTTTTTATTTGAAACTATCAAAATTTAAATGAACTAGTATATGTACAACAAAAGTTAGGCACATAGTGTACCCTGCTCTGGTTTCAAAGCACAATAGAATAAATATCCAGATAATTTACCTTTGATAATTCGATGTTCGATTGATAGGACGACTATTATAGAATAACGGATCTTCATCGAGCGTATCCTCCGCAACGGTAATCATTTCACCATCGTCATCTTCCGTCACCGTGTAATCTGGCCCAGGAACAGGTGTTGCTTCCTCGGTGGCTGATGATGTCGGCTGTAGATGGGATCGGTAAGGTGACCTAAAATGAAGACGTAAATCGAATGCCTCAGCCAAGAATATTTTGTGTTGCGATCGAAATACTATGAGAACGGTGCAACTGTGCCTCCAAGCTGGTCAACATGATGTTCCGTTTTGCAGCCTGGACTATACGGCAAATTTTGAAAATGATAGAAAGTATAGAAATTCTTAAAACTTCGCTCACCTTCTACTATATCCATTGTGACGAATATTTTCACGTTGCCAAATTGAATCCTGCCCGTATCCGTATCTGAAATAGCGATCACCGATAAAATTACAAACCATTAATGTTAGCGGTAGTTAATAAGTGTACACTGTTTTGCGTTACTGTGAATATATTTGAAAAAGCCTGACATTTTGAGATGTAATGAATAAGCAACAAAAAAGCAGTATTGGCTAACAACAATAAAAAGCCGCTTGAAAAAATACTGGATCAACATATTTACGATGCTAAAAATAAACAATTACAACAAAACTTTTGTAAAATGTCATTGAAGAATTTTCCAAAAGTTCAAGAAAAAGAATTGCCTGCTGATATTGAAAGTCAAGATTTCTGATAATTATTTTGGCACTGAATGCAAATGAAATTAAAAAAGATGCAAATGGAATGTCTCATCCAAGATTGTTTTGTATTTCGACATGTATTTAGTACTGATTTTTAATTAAACTTTGTACTGAATGCATGGAGCTACTTCCATCTGTTGCATCATAGAGAGCAACTACTCATAGGAATATTGGCATGAACCAACCTAACAAGTTAATTATATAATCTTTCTAGTATTATGTGAGAATTTTCCTATTGTCAAAACACTCTATCTGAATGACCTAGTTTACGGTTTTTATAATAAAATAGTAAGTCCACGTTATGTGAGGGTCAATGTAGCGGTTTATGGATACTAACAAGGCCCTGGCCAGGTTTTTGCGGCAAAACTGATCAAGTTCGCTGTTGAAAGCCTGGTTTTCTACAATAGTTCTAAGAAGAATCCAAAATGAAAACGGCATCACTATGAAATAAACTGGAATAGCTCAGACGTAACAATCATACGAAAATGAAATACACAATTTATTGAAGTGGCTTGTCGGGTTCGCGTACTTCCTAAAGTATGTAATGCTGGCCCGTTCGAGTTTACTTCGAACAAATATTGGTACTTATCGTAATTGGAATAGGTAACTCGTAGTAGTTTTGCAGACGTCAGCTGTTATCCAGCGGTTGCAATGTCAGATTGTCGTGCACTTCAAAAAAGTGCTTTTGACTAAGAATATCGGCTACAGTAGCAAATTTTGAAATATATTTAAATTTTTGGTTTCATGGTATAGTTTTGAAGAACACGAGTGATCTTTGTATTTTTTGATATGTAACACTAGTCTATAATGCGAACGTTTTACGAACTATTATGTCGTAGATGTAAGTAGTCTCCTAAAACCTTGGCTTATAATTTGTAGTATTATGAGACCATTATTGTACATTAAATATTTACATGATATATCGGTTATTGTAGGACCTAATGTGTTTGAAACGAAAAAAGCACGAAATGTTTTGTTAACTGAAGCGTGGCATCAGGGCATTATATAGCCGCTATTTCATCGAAATTCCTATTAAAATGATTTTGTATAGAAGCGATCCCTTCTGCGTATACAATATATAAACAGTGGCACGAAATTCTATTACTTTAAAGATAATTCTTTAGCAAAAGTAAGACTCATCGGTAAAAGCATATTAAATAGTGCGTATCATACCACACATGCCGATGCAGGGTATCACGGGGCTATCCCTTGCGGCACGGCACGCTCCACCTGAGGCCCACGGTTCCCGCTTTGAGGGTACACTCTACCCCAGGTTCTCTCCACCCTACTTCCCGCCGCCGCAGGCGCGCGCAAAACATTAGCGAAATTTGGTATAACTAGGGTAAAAATTAGCAAAAACGGAGGTACAATCGACAAAAATGGGTCGTCGACCGGGGTGTGGGGTGGGAGTGAGGTCGCCGGCTTTTTAGCACCTCCTAGCGGACCTGTCTTCGGGGTATCTACCCTCCGCTGACACCAGGCACCCCCGACACCTCAGAGTGACAGCATGTATGGTATTATACGGTTTAAAACAATGCGGTGTGTTCTATAATCTAGATATACCTTATGCACTAAATAAGGTTCCGTCAAAGAATGTAGTGACTAATTTTTATCATATATACCAAAATTTTTAAAATTATATTCGTATAACCTATGCGGCGAGGGCGATCGGGCTAGTATCACGCCGCTGCCATTAGTATTAGTTGCAGTTGGTGCTGTAAGCGGACCATAGCGACGAACAGCAGCTGCCATTGCTGGCGACGGTGGAGTTGCGGGCCCAACAAGGCTTTCATCATCATCATCGTCGCGGGGTGTCGTAGAACGACCGTCATCGTCTTGATAATGACGAGGCGATGCAAATGAAACGTCGTTGTGATAGTCATAAGGAGGCGAGTCGAGACTATAATCACGGCCGTGTCGTCGAACAAGTGACGACGGCTGTGGAGTCGTGTAGGGGTGATGGCGATGATGATTCGGATGACGAACGTGGGATACAGGCGGATGACGGGGATGCTCATAAGGGCTGATCAGCGGAGAAAAGTTGGGATCGGATGTGTCATACTGAAACACAAAAACTCAACTGCACACGAACCGAATCAAGATTGTTAATAGAGCTATAAAATGGGTACGATATTTGTTCAGAAATACAACTCTATTATATAAATTATGGCGCGTTTTACAATATAAACTTGCTCAGTGCTCCAGCTATAACATCCTCGCGATTGGAAGCACATAAAACGGTCCCTCACTGCCTGGCGCAACGCAACAAAAAGCACAGTATCTCTGACTCTGTAGATTAATTTCGATATTTCAAGATGGCTCCTATCTAATTTTTGCCTCGTTCAGGCATTGTGTGAGATATTTTGGTATTTATACACTGATTTATGGAGCGGAGCCGCACTGGACATGAATTCTTCAAGGTATTATGTTCACTGTTAGAGTATAGAAATGTCGGCACTCCTTGGGTTGGGGGGGGGGGTGGAAAATCAGAGAATCGTCATACAGCGATGATTTTTGTACCATTCGACTCAGCTCGACGAGGCGAGTTCAACGGTACCAAATCTGACCATATTCCAACAACTTTGAAATTTTTCAAATTTTGAACTCAGTACGTTGAAAAATCGAGAAAATTTTTTTATGAGCAAAATAGACATAAGTAGCATAGATACACGCAGAATGACGAGACAAATTCAAGCGTGCCTTATTTATCATGATATTCTCACTCTTTAGCTAGTTATGGCTGAAAACCCATTTTCGAACTACTGAGCTCCACGAGACGACTTCAACGATATAAAATGTTACCACATTCAAAATATATTTCTTAACTTTCAGGCTAATTTCAATAATATATTGACTAATCACATTAAATATAGTAATGGCTGCCCGCGGATGCCCAACAAATAACAGATTTAACATTATTAACCCTATTAGAGTTTTTCAACGGAACAATGTTGATAACATTCGTATGACCTACACCCAATTTGTACAGCAATGTCGGACATATGACGACATAATAGAACTAGCGGCTGAATGGGGTTTAATTGCAAATTCCCGGAACTGTGAGTGCGGCGAGGAACTGTGAGTGCGGAACTTAGACTAAGCCTAAGTCTTAGACTAAGCCTGAGCCTTAGACTAAGCCTACGCCTTAGACTAAGCCTAAGCCTTAGACTAAGCCTAAGCCTTAGACTAAGCCTAAGTCTTAGACTAAGCCTAAGTCTTAGACTAAGCCTAAGTCTTAGACTAAGCCTTAGACTAAGCCTAAGCCTAAGCTTTAGACTAAGCCTAAGTCTTAGACTAAGCCTGAGCCTTAGACTAAGCCTAAGCCTTAGACTAAGCCTAAGCTTTAGACTAAGCCTAAGTCTTAGACTAAGCCTGAGCCTAAGTCTTAGGCTAAGCCTAAGTCTTAGACTAAGCCTAAGTCTTAGACTAAGCCTAAGTCTTAGACTAAGCCTAAGCCTTAGACTAAGCCTAAGCTTTAGACGAAGCCTAAGTCTTAGACTAAGCCTAACCCTTAGACTAAGCCTAAGCCTAAGCTTTAGACTAAGCCTAAGTCTTAGACTAAGCCTGAGCCTTAGACTAAGCCTAAGCCTAAGCCTTAGATTAAGCCTAAGTCTTCGACTAAGCCTAAGCCTAAGCCTTAGACTAAGCCTAAGTCTTAGACTAAGCCTAAGCCTAAGCCTTAGACTAAGCCTAAGTCTTGGACTAAGCCTGAGCCTTAGACTAAGCTTAAGCCTATGCCGGGGGGCTCCGCCCCCCGGACCACAGTACTAAGCTGTTCTCCCACTAAACCTAATCACGATATGACCAATGCCAAAAATGGTATGCGGCGAACATGCCAGCTTGGTACGTTCAGATTTAACATGAACCAGGAATAGTTTAGTGCTACTGTAAGATATATTAGTACAAGTTAAGTCTTTAAGGTTAAAAGTATTAAATTTAGTAGTGTTTAATTTTGCTAACAATCATTCCACATGAATGATTATGCATGTTTTCTCAAGATTCCCGCCGTTTTCGTGGCTTTCAAATAACGAACTCAGGAAATCCAATAAACAATGCATAAACACTTGCTTAATCGCGTTGACAATGACTACAAAGAGAAACCTTGTATATAATAATTTATTGCTTTATAGCCTTTTATAGTTTGTAAGCTCTATAAACTCTACTCTTTTAATTGTAATAGAAAATATTGCAGAACTTTAAAAAGACCTTCTTGTTAACAAATGATATCGTTAAGAATCGCCATGCAGAGACATAGCCAAGAGGGTATGTGCCCTTCCAATCGATTCCGTGTGTTCCCCGTGGAAGGTGACCAGTATAGGTACATTAGGGGTTTATGCTGCGCCCCACCTGGCGACCCCTGTGCCCCCCCCCACGGTGCGGAAGTTTCTGGCTACCCCTTTGTCTGGATTGAAAACCAGGCTAAGCCAATGCATCGTTGTTTCATACATATACGTTTTCAAAATTCGTGTTTATAGGCGTAGCAATGAACACAAATGTCAAATGAGTGTAAAATATTATAATGGGAAATAATTAAAATTCCTGCCGAAAAGATGTCGTAAAGCAAAAATATTCTCATATGAAACCTGAAATAAACCTTTGGCGCAGTTAACGAATAATTTGATTCAGGTACTAAGAGCTCAGTAATTACTAAAATTGATACATTTGATGTCATAGGTATAATTTTTAGCAAGCGTGTAGCGCGCGGCGGTGTGGTAGGCTAGGGATAACCAAAGATTTCCTCATTCTGCTCGACTTTTCATCATGGTTTTCACGATTTTGCCCTTAAAATTTTTGTAATTTGTAATTGTAGTTTTTCGCGCGAATTCGACAAACCGGGGTCGAGAATCGAGACCTCGGCGAGGAGTATAAATTATTAATGTATATTAAGAGGAATACAGTTTCTTTATCAAAATTGTTTCTCAAATTTTGCAATCAAATCTGGTCCAGATATATAAACCATTTCAAATGTAAAACTATTACTGAGTAATGTAATAATGACATGATATTGCATGATTGCAAGCACTGCCGCATCTAGGCCCTCATAACCCCCAAGCGGAACGGGGGATCCACCTCGAGGGGAGCATCACTCTAATCATGATGGCGAAATTGTGTTATACAGGACATTGGTGTCGTTTAAATTACACTTTTTCACACAAATTCAAATTTACACTGCTGTTCTTGAGGGCTCACTGACATGGTCTGGAGGCTCACTGATACGGTTTGGGGGGATCCCACAGACACGGTTTGGGGTTTACTTAAGTTAACCCCGGACACGCCGAGCAGTGTGCTTAATCGACACATAATTAGCTATTTCTTTTGTTGACTATGATACTAGAACTTCTTCTATCACTATGAAATCTAAATAAACTGGAATTTATACAAATTTTATGGCTTGTTTTCATATATATAGGGTATCCCAAATTAACGCCACTCATTAAATTGAGCCATTACGCCAAATAATAAAAATATATAGCTAAAAGCGTTTTGGTATGCACGTACCTCATATATAACCTAGGTTTTGGACGAACAACACTTATCCTAAAGCTTGGGCGCCGCCAAGATCAATGCATTCTGCCAGTCGAAAACACACACTTCGGCAGATTTGTCAGACCATGTCAGATTCCAAAAATGAGAGCTAATCCGATATAGGATCTTTCGGGCACAACAGGATTTGTGGTTAGCATTTGTATGCATTGTTCTTCAATACTTCTCACGGAAAAAAATTCAGCAGGGTTTAGATCAAGAAGACGAACAAGCCATTCGACAGGGCCTCGGCGCCATAGCCAACGGTCAGGGAATGTTTCATCTAACCAACAGCGCACAGCCATCGCAAAATGAGGAGTCGCGCCATCCTACATAAAGCGAAGCCTCTGAATATTTGGTAACTGTTGAATATTAGAATAAAATTCATTTTGCAGCATCATTAGATAGTTAGCTAGACTAATTACTTTACAAAGATCAATTTTGATGCAGACTTACCTGGTAATCCATTATATCGGTTTCTTCCGCCGTCTCACCATAGGGGCTCGCCGCTCGGCGAGGCCCGTACGACGGAGGTGGTGCCCCTCGAGGACCTCGGTATCGGTCTCTTGGATCAACGTATCGACGATCAGGTCTGTAGTCATCTGGGTGTCGCCTGAGATTGCGGTGGTAGATGTAGCCGTCTTCATCGTCTTCGAAACTTATCTAAATTTTAATTTTAGTACTAATTTCAATAATTTCAACACTATGCTTATTCATGAACTGTTTCAATTATTTTCATCTTGAACACATAAGCTATGGTTTGTAGTTGAAAGTATCCGACGAAACCACAATACCATGCACAATACTATTGACGGTGTATCAACAATTTGACATTGTATTTTTGAGTATATGTAAATGAACCAAGTAATAATGACAA
>JASANE010011128.1:0-77388 GCA_030248225.1 Trileptium ribeirensis
TTGCACAACGGGCCCTGAAGCCTAAACTATGAGTGCGCGCAAATCCTGAATGGCCAAATCGGGGTTGGTCCCCCACATTTTGATTACTTATGATAACGTAAGGGCACTGAGGCGGAGGCCCCAGTCCCTTGAGTGTCTCGACTCTGATTACTAGCGTACAGGTTAGGTGGCGAGCTACGCAAAGCAATAGTCAACTGCGAGGAGTTCGTGGCAGGGCGGTCCTGAGAATTTGGGGGTTAGAAGTATTGAGCAGACGGGCGCGGGGTCGCGGTTGGTTCATTCGCTACAACGTAAAAATTTGCCTTGCTTTGACAACCTTTCAGGAGTTGTGGTTTAACCTGCTTTTGACAACTCTGACCGGGGTCAGGAAATAGTATAAAACTCCGAACTGCTTAAATAAATCAGACACAGTTCAACTCGTTTACTATTGAGTCAAATTTTATATTGTTTGCACACTATAACTACTGCCCAATTGGGGAACATCACAATTTATTTACAGGACATCTTTCGTCTCGCGGAAGGGGACTAGCTATCGCTGTCCCGGATCGAAGGTTGTAAGTCAGGAAGAGGACACAGTGAATGGGGGTTTATTTTCCCCAGATCGAGATGTAACAGACCGTTAAAACTTGATTAGTAGGCACGCGTTTTCTACCTTTAATAGCTTGACCAGACGCCCGTCGGAGGACGTCTTATTTTCCCCCGCCAACTGAGTACACTTTTACATGTTCTTTGACAAACCTCGTCGAGTCGAGTTCCGTTTTGGGCCCGTTGAGTGATTACACGGAGGGTGTTAGGTTGTGAACTCAAAAGCCGAAGTAGTTCTGATTCCCCGTGGTCATAGGTAAGGTAAATCAAAACGGACGCTTATCGTCCACGCGCTTTTTACATGACTTATTACTCTTGAGTTAGGGCTGTCGACTTTTCCTGAGCTGACCACGGTAAAATTTCACAACGAAACCTTAGGGCTTTGCTTACTTGCCCGTTTCTGATTATGATTATGCTTATGGTTTATAAATTTACAGTTTAGTAGACCGTTCGAGGCTCATGCCGCTGCTTGAGCTCGGACTGACGTTGCCGATAGGGACAGAGGGCTAGCCTCTGTCGGGCTCTAGGAAGCCCTAAAATTTATTTATCAACCGAGCTAAGAAAATTTGGGGGAACATCGAAAAGACTAAACAAATTCTAAGTGACTTCAGCTTGAGCATAAGGTATTGGCACTCCGAAAGGAGCAAGTTTTACAATTTTTACACGGTTCTGCCAGTGTCCAATGTGTTCCATAGTAAAACGGTTATCGCCGGCATTACATAGGGATCAACTACCGACTGCGTGAGTCCTCTACAGCCCCTCACGACCAAATTTACTAGGTGCCCGCTCCCCAAGGTTCGCTTCGAAATCGTCTTGGTCCGACTAGTGAGTTTACTAACACTCGGTAAAATACGCACACGTGGTTAAGCTTAGCGGTAGGTCGTAGGATACCACCTGCTCTCAAAACAAACTGGCGGCCTGGCTAGATACCAGGATTGGCCACAATAAACGCGTTCCCCGGCACGATAGGGTGCCCAATGCTCAAAATAAAAATCACATTACTCTCCTTTTAATAAAGGAAAATCGAGACCTCTCTCGAACCAGTTTGACCCCAAACCGAGAAAGTGCAAAACCCCGTTTTCTTTTTAGAGCGACTTGATCGATGAGTTTAAGCATTTTTACATTTTATCCCTGGTTGCCCGTTAGGCTATGTATTATGCATGCCCCGATTTATCTTTTCTCCATTTTTGTCTCTCTCTCCTTTTTTGTTTTCCTTGATTGAGTTTCGATCCTGCACGGGGAAATTAAGCCCGCTGCAGAAATTTCGGTATTGACCACTCGACTATCGAGTTCTGAGGAAATTCATTAAAATCTTGGTGTTAACTCGACTGCACAATTTCGCTCGTGCAGTCGAGACACTGTACATTTTCGACGCGTACAGTGTACTAAAATCTTAAATTGAGTACGATAGAGAGAGGATGGCAAAGAGAACAGCAACAAGGGAAACAAAAGAAACAGAGCAAAGAAAAAAAAAGAGCGACAAGGGAAACGAAACAAGAAAAAGGGAAAAGGAAGACACAAACCAGAGAAACGCCAACCAAAAGGGACGCGGACGCGTCTGCTCCATGCCCCGACATTAAAACACAACCCCAGAATTCCAACCTAGCTAAAACCATAGGGTAGGCATAATGCCCCGCTCTAAAATTGTCAGGACTGCGACACCGGTCGCCGATAAGTATGTAAGAATGGCCAGTGCCGGTATATGCACCTATTCAGCTCGTCGAAAAGTCACTAGAGACAACTCCGCCAAGTAAACCAAACGTCGCCCCGGACAAGTAGTGTATGTTCTAACACTTATTCTACCACCCTCAAACTCGCCCCCACCGTCACGAAGTAACCCCTCGCGGATGTCCAGGACTCGCGTCAGTCGGGCTTTGCTTAAGACACTGAGAGAAACGGCTATCACTTAGTGTAAGGTCGGTCTTAGGGACAGAATGCTGCTAGACATTCGATGAGGATGTTTGGCGTTTTACAGGATAAGGAATGCAGACGCACAGAGTTTCCCCTACGACGACTGAGCAGACGCTTCGCTTATTGCAACCTGCTTATTATTAACTTTTGCTCGTTTGTACCATAAGTGACCATATGTTCTTGCCTGTGTAACGAATTGTTTAATCGCTGATTTTAATATCATGACCATGTTTCCACATGCACCGTAGACTCTGTACTTTCTTGTGCCCCGAGCCCCGCGTTTTTGACGAAAGAAACGAACCCTCCCCTACTTTCGCGTGTAATGACGCGCGCTATCAAGAGCGAACTTCGAAGTACACCGGACGCATACCCCGAGCTAGTGCGGACGTAGCGGAACGCCTCAGGTACAGATTTCGGACCGGCACTACCGGGAACGTCTTCGCTCGCGCCCCCCCTTTTTTGTTTCTTTTTGCATTGGACAAAAGGGACGAATGCTCGGATTGGCACACTATTTTTGTTTCCACTGGTGCGCATTTTTTCTTTTTTAACTTATACCTGTTCATGTACCGTACCGTATGCCCGTTATTAATTACCACTGTAGATAACTTCAAATAAACTCTTGGAAAAACTACGTGACGTGTCCCGTGTTATTGGATTCTTAGCGTAATAAGGATGTCCGACGGACAGGGCCAACTCTGCGTGTTACGGCTTGACGAGGGAAATATTCCAAGCCCTGACACGTGCAGTTCGCCCCCAGTATTTGTACTTGGAAATGGCAGAATTGTAGCGAGAGTGTTCCTCACAATTTGGCAATCGACTTCGCTCGGGAAATTAATATTCGCAACTAGGGACAAGATTTATTAGGAAAAATGTTATCCCCAGATACGGATAAATAGATTATCAGGATACCAAGTAGATAATCCGACGTTAAACTCTCAGGGACAGTCGGAACCCTGTGGGGGCCATACAGGCTACATCAAATAAAGTGTTCGACTAAGGACAAGTCAAGTGCAACTCAAATTTCCTTCTGCAAACCCAAAATTATCATGCATTTCCTTGCAAATTCATTAGACAAAACAACTTCCTTTAGATTAGGACAGGGAATATTGGTTTGACACTATGACCTGTGAGCAGGTTTCGGTGTCAGCCTCCCTGGGGGACCTCAGCAATCATACCCCGATACTAGACACGTGCGCAACCAATCGGGCGGGGTCCGAACACACCCCGTGAAGCGCGCCTGCGGCCTGCTAAGCTCCGTAACTTCTTGGGTCTGACCAAGAAAAGTGGTTAAAGTTCAGACTTTAGGGTCCGCCCTTGAGGTTATGATAGCCGGGGTCGTATGGGCATGGTGTTAGGAAGTTGCGCCATGCAGCTGCGTCACCGTTATTACATCGTTGGGGGCTACGCCGTGAGGCGTCTGAAATTTGGTCTGACCCCACGATGCGAGTTTAAATTTTCTGTCTAAACCATACGCCGTGAGGCGTCTATTCTATTTCGGCGATCGCAACCATGGTAACCGCTTGTGGGACTACTAGGAAACTTCTTCAAATGGCCTATACATAGGTTAAGGCTTTAGTTTTGCTTGGACCTCTCGCAATTAGGATTGATCACGGAATTTGATGTGTAGCCTAAGTTGTGTATGTACTTGTGTGCTAGAATCTTTGTACGCATCGCTCTATTTTGTGCCCTTGCATATATATATATTATTTGGATTCTCGTGGGAAGTGCTACACCGCTTGGCAGCCCGCGACCCCATCAGGTGCACGAACCCTCATGTACGCCAAATCGACGGGCACTATTTCAGGTCTCAATCGTTTGTATTGCGTCTAACTAAATCTAACTAGCTCATTAACTGACATCAATATATATATTATTCCGCCTGCGATTATTGTCGTGCCAATTGCTCCGGCTATATATCGACATTGGATTTTATTTAAATTCAATCTGGTCACCGCGTCGCCTGCCTCACGGACAATTGTGTTTTTGGATCGTGACGGAGTTGACGATCATCGAGGACTTTGGCATAGCGGACCATTCATCTAACGAATTTTTCGGGTGTAATTATTGATTGCCTGATATTACCTGCGCCCGCTTTGGCTATATTTCAACGCCGTCGCTGTGACAACGAGTTGGACAGTTGCCTGGACCTTATAATACGTGTGCCGTACGCCGATCTTTGTTTCGGACACTTGACGGGGCCTCGCGAATTCTTGCGCCGTGGACGTTTTGGATTCGAACAATCAGTGATTACTTTTTGGGACTGACTCTTCTCGAGGCTGTATTCGAAGAACCATTTGTTGGACGCTATCTAGACACTGTAAATTTAATTTCTTTGTTTTTCTGTTTTCTATGGTACCTTTTGTTTAACTGTACTGTGTATATTATTGCTTTTGACTTAGTGGTATAGTATTCGTAACCGTTTTTCTTGCCTGACGTGATTGCTCCAGTTTGAGGAACCGTATTAAGATCGCCGTCTTTTGGATATACTTGCATCTCGTAGGGACAGTTGCTTTTGTCAACCTGTTGAAGGAGGTAAATTGTGGAACACTGCTGACTAGGATTGTTGGGTTTTATTGATAATAAGTGTACCTTTTGATTACCCTAGCTGGGATAGAGTCTCGCTAACCTGGAGACCTGGTAATACAACTAGCACATACTCTTGATTGCTAGCTTAGGGTTTGTTAAAACCGCCTAAATAGCAACTGATTTAAGAGATTTGCACCGCTAAATAGCCTCCGAACCACTCGCGATTTGACGGATTCTCAGTGCTCGACGTACCTAAAATTCCAACACCTTCGTTGTGCTCATGGATTCCAACGTTAATTATAACGGAGACTTGGAAAATAACGACTTTTTCGGCTTGACTGACGGACACATGGAGGATGACTTACGTGCCAGGCCGCGACGGGCCGCTGGCACCGGTGAGCGACCGCTCACTCCGCCACCCCGACCTCCTGGACAATCGCGGCGAGGAGAATCCTCCGAGTCGCCTGGACTGGACACAACTACTGCTAACGCTATTCTGCACCATCTGACTACCCAACCGGCTGGTCCTCCTATGATCCCACTAAGGGACATGCCGACCTTTGATGGGAAACCAGGAGGCCAAGACTTCGAGGACTGGGTTCGAATGTATAATCGTCTCGCCAACGCCAATGGTTGGGACGATCGACGAAAATTAATATGCGTTCCAGCTCTCTTGCGTGGACCGGCAAGGGAGGCCTTCGAGGGCCTCCCACCGGGAAAACGCCAAAGTTTTCTAGGACTAGTGGCCAACTTACGCTTTTTGTTCTCATCGTCGCGCCGTCCCGAGAAGTCATTATCAGGACTGTGTACCAGACAACAAGGAGCTAATGAGCCCGTAGCAATGTACGGTTTAGAGTTGCAGAAGTTGTGTGATCGCGCTTTTCCCGACATGGAAGACGAGCAAAGGGACACGATGCTTCGCATGTTTTTCCAAAGGGGCCTGCGACCTGAGGTGCGTAGGCAGGTTCTCAACCAGATCCATGAGTGCGAGACGTTTCGGGATACTGTGGGTGTCGCTAAGCGATATGAGGACGCTAGCGCCGCGTGCCCTGAACCAGACGCACCCGCCGCTAGTAAGCCCCGGGCTAAGACTGTAAATTCTCTGCTTGAGGAAGGAGGTGAAGGCCTGATCACACAACTTCAAAACATGATGGAGGAGCACCGCAAAGCAAATAATAACAATAGTGACACTATAAGTCGGTTGCTGGATGTGATTGATAAGAGGGTCGAGAACACGCGCCAGCTTAACGCTCTCGCGCCGCCGTTTGTGCCTGGCTCACCCGCCGCGCCACCGTGTTTGCCGATGCCGCAGATTACCTGTTATCGCTGCGGAGAACCAGGACACGTCATGCGCGAATGTCCGTATAACGTGCGTTATCCGCCTGCCGCCGTGAATGGTGCGCCGCGCAATGTCGAGCCAGCCGCAGCATACGCATCTGGAGCTGTGCGCCGAGAGCCAGGGCCGCCCGGACCGAGAAATGGTGTGGGTGCATACCCACGAAACGATAACTATAATGTGGGTCGAGGAGGCCCACCGCCACAGTTTCGGCGAACCGAAAATGGAAACGGATATCGGAATAATTCCGGGTGGAACAATCCACCCAATGCGGGAATGCGACCTAGCGGGCCCAATCAAGCGGGGCCACAGTATGGCCGACCACCGCCGGGATTTGCCAATAATACTCGCGGAAACGACAGCTATAACAACCGGCCGGCACCGGCCTATGGGTATCAACGCGCCCAGAGCGAACGACCCCCACCTAATAGAGGCATGGGGCCCCAGCAATTGCAACCTGGCCGATTTTACTCACGGGACGACAACAACCGGAATAGCGGCGCTGTACCGCGCCGGCGATATCAATTAAATTGTAGTGCATCGCAAGGTAGTGGAAATAGGGAACCGAGCCCAGCTACTACCCACCGATTAGAGGTGCTTAGTCGTGAGCTGGGTATGATTCAAGGTAAATTAGGACATAGTGAACCAACTGGACGTGTGAACGCTATCGCGACGACTGACGAACCATTGTACGACGACGACGGATATCTGATAAACAGACACGATGACTTGGACGATTTTGAGACTATGGAAGGACTTGTTGAGAGACACCTGAACGTGATCACGTCCACTTCGTGGGCTGACGCCGCGCGTCTTCCACGGAGCCGTGAACTAGTTCAGGGTATGGACAGCCCCGGACTTATGGAATTGTGCCCTAGGGACTTGGACGACGAACAATACAAAATTGAGCTTGTTAATACTGTATATAGCCAAGAAAACACAAAACACAAAAAAGAGGGATACGTGGGAGAGGGATTGTCTATGTTGTGTGTGGACGCACCCAGCGCGGGTGTTGATCCACTTGTATATATGTCCGCGAGCGAAGTGGATGGCGAACAGCGAGGCGAGCGATCGACTAGTCAATCGAACTGTCCGGCCATGCGTGGGTCCGGTATGAACGCACGAACTTTAACCGCAATGGAAGATAGCGATGGAAGTATGGAAATTTGTGAGGAAATGGAAGACGGCTGTGTTCAAAATTATAGGTTGAGAGATGTTAAAGGAAGTGTTGATTTTAAAACCGGTACTCCCCAGGGAATCACCTCAAGGGGGAATTCCGGGACCCCCAGCTCTTTGGAGATGACTGCAGAGGTTGTGAGTGAAGATGATGTTGTTGTATTTGATGAGCCATTATTATTATTTTCCTCCTCTGTGGCTGGCCATCCGTGTGTTGAGAGTGTTGATGTTGATGATTCCGGCAGGGAAGCCGATGATGTTGATATGGCTCAGGAAGAATTGAATTTATTCGGGTCGCCGTGTGAGGCACCCATGGAGTTTTTAGAGGTCGGCGGACGACCAGGAATGAGGGAGGCTAGGTTGGATGATGATGGTACCTCATTAAGGCCACCTAGCCCTAGTTCCGTTCTAAATTATAGGTCGTATGATGTAGTATGTGGGCCGGACCGCCGCGCGGGTCGTCCCTTGTGTGATGATGAGAATTGTGTGTCGTATGAGTGTATTGCTTTGCCTAAGTTAGGACGCGCTTGTAGCCTTAGTGAATTGTTGGAAGATGATAATGGAAGTGATGTTGATGTAATTGAATGCTACTTCGAGCCGGCGAAGTATGCTACTGATGGACTTGAGGTGACTTTCCCGACCTCATTGGCAAGGGGTTCCACGGTCATTGGGTCCTTCCTTGATGCTGACCGGGGCCGCCCTTGTCACCCGTACCCAAGCGGAGGTAGCGACGGGTTCGCGGCCGATTGCGCCGATGAAGCGGGTATGATCGTTGGGGCTGAAAGTATTGCCCGGGGTCTGCCCAGGTACGGGGATGTTGATGGCAGGGTGGCGAACAAAGACTGTCCATCGCATTGTGAGGCTTCCGTCGCGCCCACCGTCGTTGAAGCGCGCAACGACGTGACTTGTAATGAGCTAAGTTTTTTCAATAAATCTTGTAGTGAAGTCAGCGTGAAGGATAGCGCTGAGTGTGTTGAACTTGTTGAAGCTGTTGAACTGAAGGAGTCGAGTGAACTCCTTTTTGAACAAAGCGGATCCGCGGCGAGCGATGCGAACTACGTTAGCGAAGCGAAAATATGCAATCTAAATCGAGGTACCTCACAGGAGCATGTTAGTAATGGAAATGGGCCCGAGAACGAGCTTAAATACGGCGTGACTACTGCGCCAGAGGAGCCTGAGGATAGTTACGACGAGCGCAGTGATGACGAGATGGATGAAGAACGCATGCTGGAGGATGAGGAATTTTGGGCCAATTGGGTGGATCCGAATGCTGACTGGTACCGACGTGAACCTAGCCCTGACGCACGAGAGTGGCATAGTGAAGGGGTGTGGGAAGTGCGTCGCGAAAACAACAACGAAATTCCGCGTGCACCATCGGATGATGGCATTGATTTAAGCTTGAGAGCCAGTCAATTGTCTATTCGCTCTGAGGGAGGAGATGGTGTTGCCGGAGGAAGTGATCTAGACGAAGGCAGCGATAGTGGCAGTATCGCTACGGGAAGTGTGCAAGAGATGAGTTCGGATCCACTAGTCGGGAACGTCCGTGGAGACCCTATCGAAGGGACGCCTTGTATGCGCCTGGGTAATTTAGGCGACTCCACCGATACGTTGGCCGGCATTTCCAGCGATATTTTGGGACCCGTCGAAGAGGTGCCAAGTATGCCCTCGGGTAATTCGGGCGACCCAAATGAAACAGATACGACCACTGAGGAATCCGTCGAAGGGCGACCAAGTATGTCCCCGGGTAATTCGGAAGAATCAGTGAGCTCGATTAGCGAGAACACGGACGTGTGTATGGGACATGAGAACTTGCTTAACTTTACACGAGAAGCTAACGACGAACGAGTACACCGACTTGACGAACAATTACTGGACATGTCTGGACTTTGTCTTCCCAACAATATGCCGATTGAACTTGGACGAATAAGAGCAATGACGGACGAGGAACGTAACCGAATTCTTGGAACTGACACATTGTTCACTATGACCGCAAACCATGCCGAGACCGCAGTTTATCGATTCCCTCGCATTGAACTGACCGAGGATGCGCACCACGAGTCAGCTGAGGGACTTGTACCAATTAACTTTAGGGCTAGTGAAATCAATGCTGACTTTGGACAACCGTTGGCATTGCAACCGCAGGCTCTCTTTTATAGGAGAGTAATAGTCGTAATGGAACAACTGAATAATTTGAGCCGACTTTTCGAACTCCGTTTCGAAGTTAGCACTCGCCCCACCTTACAGCGGGACGCCGCCATGCTAAGCAGTATATTAGGCATGGCTTCTCCAATCGGGCACTGTATGACGGGAATGTATCTTGGTCCCGTAACGCTCGCTTCGTTGGAATCATTCATAGACCTGGTGGGTCAATGCGTGAATGGCCACACGCTCCAACAGGTTATTGAGAGAGAATTCGAGGTAGAGTTGAGTAGGGACCCGGTATGTCGACGGTGCCACGAATGCCATGCACGAGATTCAAGGGACATAGGCTTAAGCTGCTACTTTTACGGTCAACGAGGAAGGTGGACTTATGACGGTACTTTGAGTACCGCGTGCGCGTCCATCCTCCCGGATGGATACGTCGCACCGCACTGGCCTTTCTACGTTGGAATTCAGTCAGCCAGAATGCAGAAGACTTTCCGTGAGGCGAACCTCGAGTTACATGACCTCTTGTGCGAGGCGCCTTACTTGATCGAATTTATTTACCAACACCAAGATACACGCGGTGTTCCGATCAACCCCTTTGTCGACCAAGTAATGAGCAATATGGAATTTGATGATGAAACCCACCGACTTGCTCGATTAGTATTACTAAGCGCACGCTTGAGACTTTTGCGACGCCCCGACATTGCTGCACTGCTTGAGACGGAGGGAAACACATCCGCCGGACTAAAGATAGGCAGGGACCGCCTAATCTCGGAACTATGCTTGTTTCCGGACGATGCCACCAACTGTTCCGTCCCGAATTTGGACGAACAGTTAACCACAGCATTAGCCGCTTACCTCGACTCATCTGACGAGGAGTCGGAGGATAACTCCGATAGCGACCCCGCCCAGCAAGAAAGCATAACTGAGTCGAGTGCCACGGAAATGAGCGACGAGGAAATTAACAGCGACATTACGGGACACATCGCAAATAAAGAGACCCTGAGGGAACCCAATCGAAACGAGGTACGATCCCCTTCACCGAGTCTTAGTAATGGCCTCGGCCATCCATCAGGTATGTGGAGGGTCTGTACAATCCTATTATTACTTTGGCTCTCAGCGCTCAGTTCTACACGCGCAACACTTTCGCCATTCAGCGATTCAATCTCGCGCTTAGGTGCTTTTGTCAATAGACAAGTAGGAGTGGTCATCGAGCCACAAGGCTTGGTGGTCACCTCAGATCAAACAACGCATTTGCCAGTGGTATTGCAGTTATCACTTCGCGATTGGGAACGCAAGTCCGATCCTTATGTGAGTAAGTTCTGTCCGCCGTATGAAGCGAACGGATCATGCCGCGCTGACTGTTGCCGAAAGGTCAACTGCACCGAATATCCACAGCTACATGAGACCTTAAGAGCTTTGGAGCAGGAACTGGATGATGCCTATCATGGCGTGCTGGACACCAATTATTATTCGCTACTTGTGCATTCTTTTTGCGTCGCGAACGAGCAACTGTGTGACCTCACACATAAAAGAGAAAAGCGCTTTGCCAGCTTGATTGCCGCCGCTGCAGGAGCTGTCTCAGGTTTCTTAGGCCTGGGAATGGCTTTTTCCAATGGAGTACACATTAACAATGTGCGCCAACAGGTAACTGTCCTCGAGAAATTCATGCGCGAGACTAACGATGTCTCCTTTCGAAACACCAAAGCCATTAGGCAACTGACCCGAGCAAACGAGGACATTTACGCATTCTTACATCATAGCATGCAAGAGGTAGTCTCTATGATCGAACAGGTTAGATGCGCCGATCAGAAAGAGATCGCACATGTACATCACCAGCTGATAGATCACATCCTTCGAGCCAACATGCGCTCGTCGGTACAAGCTATAATGGAATCTATGTTGAACGGCGAATTATCTCCCGCCGTTATCGACGTCGTCATGCTACGACGGTTATTTTCCATGGATCCACGCATTTCCAAGACTATCCTCATGCGCGAGCCTAGCCTCGCCTATCAGTTTGGTCGCGTCATGCCCGTCAGCGTAGACTTAACAGCGTTTCGATTTGGATTCATACTGCAACTACCATTGCCGATGCGCAATGATGTACGTCCGTATTTCCGGATCTACAACACCGGTTGGAACGCACCTGCCACGCTGACGCAACTGAGACTGCCGCTACCTCAATACGCCGCCCGCTTAGGGCACATTCGCTTCGAATCACTAGATCTGGGAGCATGCAAGCAAAGACCAGGAATCGCTTTCTGTGAACCGCACGCGTTGATAACCGATCATAGCACCAACTGCTTAGAATGGATTATTGCAGGTGAACACGTACCTGAGACCATTAAACATACATGCAGCAACCGCTCGCTGATAGGTCCACTTGCCAATGACACATCCGTACATACGACTATACAGGGAGTATTGATTCGGACTAGTGAACCCGAGGTCATATTGACAAATCGGAGGCAATTAGCTCACGTGACGATGGGTAAAACAATAAAGGTTCCGCCTAATGGAGTTTTGTGGTTTCCACATGGAAACTACACTCAGTTAGTCATAGGGTCAATTGTACTTACTAGCATGTTGAAGCCCGAGAAGATTACAATAAAATTCGGACCAAATATCACTATCGACCGGCTATCCGGTACTAAACTGAGACCCCTGACTTGGGACTCACTCGACAACGCCAAGGCTATCAATTTGCGGGTCGCGCAGATAGCTAAGGATCAGGTACGCAGGGTAGTTAATCTTCCTGCTGTGGAATACACGGGATTCCTGCCCTATTTCCTCATCACCGTCGCTATAGGACTGATCACTCTGATTTATTTCGTGACTAAATGTAGGGTTCCGCCTAAATACGGATACTATATTCCCCGGTGGTTCCCGTGTCGTGGACGACTAATCAGAACTGATAGTAAGCCTAGGAAAGTGATTCGATGGACTAGAGCGAAACCCCGATTACCGAGTGCCCCACCCGCGGAAGACGACTTCCCTCATACGGACAGAACTTCACCGACTGAGGTCACGGTTGGGCCTTCGGGAACGCCGCGCGTGTCAGTCGCGTCCAGCCGTGCCCCACGTCGTTCAAACCGACTACTAACATCACGTAACTCCTCCGAGGAAGAACTTGTCTTTATCGAGGACGACGAACTATTTGCTGCCCCCACCCGTGACCCCCGCCGCGTACCTCGTCAGGGTATATTCACTAGACAATTAAACACGATGAACGCAGGTAATACCCCACTACTCATTAATGCAACCATACTTGGTACCCCAGTTATGACACTAGTCGACACTGGAGCCGACGTCTCAATTATGTCCCAAGCCTTAGCTGCCCGATTAGGACTGGTTCCTCGCGACACGAACACTACCCGTATAGTATCGGCTACGCAACAGGAGTTGACAATCAGCGGAGTAGTAAAAGCACCGATCACCATAGGATCGTTAAGTACACCGTGCGACTTTCAGGTAACAACAGACACTCCGTACGAATGCATTTTAGGAACCGACTTCATGGCATTACTACCATATGTCGCTATAAACTTCAAAGACCGCTGTCTGGACCTATCTAACGGGACTGAGAATTGCTCGGCACCTTTCGCCGACCAAGGGGATTACCGACCCCCGGTTATCAACGTGGTAACCAGAAAATACACTCAAGTACCACCAAACACCGAGTTATTCATCAACGCCATTCCGGAAATCACCCAACCACCGACAGGTCAAGCCTTATTTGTGCCTGACCCCTTTATTAGGGACGTTGCCATCGCCCACTCCCTGGTACTTACTGGCCAACGCATGATACCAATAGCACTAATGAACTTTGGGAACTTTCCCGTTGCTATACACGCTGGACAAACAATAGGGCATATCGAGATGCTAGACGACAATGAGGTCGAGTTCTTATATGACAGTAACAAACGTTTGCTACAACTTGACCCTCCGAGACGCACTAAGCAATGCAACAATATTGGAGTTACCCGAGACAATGTTGTACAAATTATAAGTGAACAAAAGAAGACTATTGATACCGAGCGATCCATACAGGTTTTGAGTAAAATCGACTTCGGACAAACAACCCTTAACCCGTTTGAGCTTAAGCAATTGAAAACGACTATCTCTGAGAACGCCGACATATTTAGTGTACACCCGTTTGATCTAGGCAGATGCGGTGTGCACCAGCACAGGATCGTTACTGGAGACGCAAGACCTATTAAACAGGTACCCTATCGTCTAGCACATTCATTACGAGAACCCTTGCGTGAGGAATTAAACAACATGGTAGAGGCGGGTCTAATAACACCGTCAGATTCACCTTGGGGTTCCCCCATAGTCTACGTCACCAAAAGTGACGGTACATTACGATTGTGTGTCGACTTCCGTAAGCTCAACGTAGTTGCAGAACGAGACTTATATCCACTACCCCGCATAGATGACATATTAGGTTGTCTCAGAAACACCAAATTCATGTCCAGTCTGGATCTTAACAAAGGCTTTTGGCAATTAGAACTGGACCCTGAGACCAAGGAGAAAACCTCCTTCGTCACTGTGCACGGACAGTATGAATACAACGTCCTGCCATTCGGACTGAATTCCTCACCAGGCGCCTTTCAAAGGTGCATGTCAATCATATTAAAGGGTCTAGAGTGGGAACGATGCCTCATCTACATAGACGATATATTAGTCTTTTCACCCACATTCGAGCAACACCTAGCCGACCTAATCACTGTATTTGACAGGTTCCGTAAGGCTAATCTCAAGTTGAAGCCTTCAAAATGCCAGTTCGGACAGAAACAATTGAAATATCTTGGACATATTATTAGTTCAGAGGGAGTCAAACCCGATCCCGAGAAAACGGCCGCAATAGACAATTACAAACGACCGGAGACACTCAAACAATTACAAAGCTTCCTAGGACTTGTAGGCTACTATCACAAATTTATACCACATTACTCTGAAATTTGCGAACCGCTCAACGCACTTCGACGGAAGGATAGCGAATTCAAATGGACACCGCAATGCGAGGAAGCATTCGGAAAACTACGTAAGGCATTGGTACAAGAACCATTACTCATATACCCGGACTTTTCTAAACCTTTCATACTCCAAACGGACGCTTCAGGATATGCACTAGGAGCTGTGCTTTCACAAAAGACCGACAAAGGGACGCTACCCATCGCCTACGCGAGCAAGTCGCTCGTGGATTACCAACGCCGATATCCTGCTATAGAGACTGAGGCTCTTGCTATACGATGGGCTGCCTTACACTTCCGACACTACCTACTTGGACACGAATTTCATGTCGAAACAGACCATAAGCCACTTAAAGCACTGTTTGAGAGACCACCGCGAAATTCGCGCCTAGCTCAGTGGCGTAACGAATTACTAATGGAATTCGGTGGTTTCAACATCGAATATCGACCAGGTAAGGCTAACGCCAACGCAGACGGACTTTCACGCGATCCCCGACATGACGTGGAATTTTCTTATTCGTCGGACGAAGCTGAACAGGACGAACAGGACCATCCGCGAATGGTCGCCGTAGCTGTCAAAGGACAGGATCGTGGTAAAGGCAAAGCTCCAGCTAAACCACCCCGACGATTTCCCACCGAAGAAATTTGGAAACGACTTACTCGACAACTCTTGGGACTTCCACCGGACGCTCCTGTTACCCTACCACCCGAGTACGTTAGAGAACGTTTCTATCGTATGTTCGGAGGATCCGATCATGACCCTTTACCAGACCCCACACGTTTCATCTTCTGTGGAGACATAGACGACCCCTGGCCCGAAGGAGTTGAGATCCCAGGGAGACGGACGACTGCCCCAGGACCGCCAGAGCCCACTGATAAACCAACCCACGGACTATCTCCTGCACCCGAACCACCCGCTAGACCCCCACAACCCCAAGAACCCCCAACCGCTCCGACACCGCCCGCTCCTCTCGCAGCGAGTGAGAGCTCGACTCGCGCCACGGCTGGTACACCTGAACCCGCTAGACCACAGACGCTACCGACAAGTGCTAGACAGAGATACGGAGGTTTACCGGAAGTAGAGGAATTTGACACATTAATTAAGGTTGCTTACGCATGTGGACCACGAATACAATTACAACGCCCCGAACAAGTCTATGACACTGGAGAACACATATACTTACCACACTTCCAACAATATGAAGGGAGGAACCTTCTCAATTACTTACCATATATTCAACGCAGGGATAAACAATTTGGTCCTATTTGGTGGTATTTACATACACGACAATCGCCCGCCGACGAAAAGGCAGCGACCGCCCTCAAATTGGAAGCCCATCATTACAGGCTTTGCCCCGACACTGCTATTTTATACTTACACCCCATCATGCCAAACGACCATAGACCAAAACTATGTGTACCCAGATTACTCATACGACAAATACTCAAGCACGAACATGACACATTATTTGGTGGACACCCAGGTAGAGATCGACTACTCAGCAAACTTAAACAATTCTACTACTGGGAAACCATGGGTAAGGACGTAGACGAATATGTTAGGAGATGTGTACTCTGCCAGCGGTCACGCAATCTACCACAAAATGTTCGAGCCGCGCTCGGAGAGAACCCGTTGGCTAGTGCACCCATGCATCGTATGTTTGTTGACATATTGGACACACGGGTGCTATCCCGCAACGGAAATAGGTACGTAATCGCCTTCATCGATCAGTTCACGAAACTAGTAATTGCCGCTGCTCTACCGGACCAAACCGCTAAGAGCGTAGCAAAGGTTTTCGTTGAGGACGTGGTATGTCGTTATGGCGCACCCGAAGAACTAGTCTCAGACCGAGGCGGATGCTTCGTCTCCGAAGTAATGGAAGCCTTGTGCGCTAGACTACATACATTTAAGCGCGAAACGCTCAGTTACAACCCGAAGGCAAATGGAGAGATCGAACGTTTTAACCGTACACTATTATTCCTCTTAAGAGTAGCACTACCCGAAAAAGACCACACTACATGGGACGAAGTCCTGCCATATTGTATCATGTCCTACAATTCAGCAGTACACGCTTCCACGCACTATCCACCATTCATGCTTATGAACCGTACATCGGATACTTCCGTAAGTGGGTTCAGCAGAACCTAACACCCAACAATTGTGAATGAGAAGGTCGAGAGGGAATTGTGTTGACACTATAACTCTACGATTCCAACCCAGTGCCGGGGGAATCGAAACACAAACTGATGGGGACGCTATCCGGGAGCAGAAGCATATTGCGCCAATGTGCAACGGCGGTTAGTGATGAAGGGACCAAGCCTATCGATCCATGCAGTCTGCTAGGGAATACAGAAAACGCTATTACAATCGCAGAATCAAGGTCCTGACTACGCGTTAATGACATGAGGTGACCATACGCACCCAACTGAGGTCTATAGTCTGAAATGAAGTCGGCGGAACACAAAAACAGATGAGAACAACGCCTGCATTTTAGTCTCTGAAACTGCAAAATGCTCTTTGAGCATGTGTCACATAAGACTGCACGAACTCCTATGCCCCCAACAAAACGCTTTCCTGAATGCTATTTTTAAGCTCTTCCTCCGCGTACATGAGGCTGCATTACAGGAACCGAGAACGACCTCCTGACAAATATTCCTAAGGAATACAGCTGCAGACCAGAAGCAGAGACGTTCCAGAGATTACATCCACGGCTAGGTAGAAATGGAGAATTAATAGAAACACACAAGCGCAGCAGACAACACCGCGCAAGAGAACACACAAGCAACCAGTCAAAAAAAGACCCTCAAAGAACCACACCACATTATAAACCAAACGAACAAACATAAAACACAGATTCAGAACAAAACGCAGACTCAAAAGAAAGACAGAAACAAAACAAAAGACAAAGATCACAAGAAAGAAACTAGACAATAGAACCCAACCAGAAACATCAGAGACAATCCACCCAGCAATCACAAATCAGCAGCAAACAAAAGACAGCAAACAAACAGAAAGAAAACAAAACGAAAACAAACACAACTACAAGAACATCAGACAAATAACAGCACAACCAAAACACACAAAAACAAAAAAAATACAAACACAAAAAACAGAACACAACAAAACAAAAACACAGAAAGGAAAAAAACAAAAACAGAAAGAAAGAGACAGAAAACAGAAAAAGAAGAAAAAAATAAACAATCGGTCCCTCGCTATATAGCTCGCACAGAACAGAAGAACAAATTCCAGAACGCAGCGCAACAGAAGAGACGCCAGAAACGACCAAGAAAAAACAAACAAAACAGCAAAACACGCCGCAAAAAGACAACCGACCAAAAAAACAAAGAAGAAGAACAAAAGAAAAAAACAAAACAAAAAAAAACCCAAAAAGAAAAAACAAAAAAAAAAAAGAACAACAAAAAAAAAAAGAAAACATTCAAAAAAACAAAAAAAGAAACCCCCCAAAAACCAAAAAAAAAAAAAAAAAAAAAAACAAAAAAAAAAAAAAAACCCACACACAAAAACAAAAACAAAAAAAAAAAAAAAAAAAACAAAAAAAAAAACCAAAAAAAAAAAAAAACAAAAAAAAAAAAAAAACAAAAAAAAAAAAAAAAAAAAAAAAAAAAAAAAAAAAAAAAAAAAAAAAAAAAAAACAAAAAAAAAAAAAAAAAAAAAAAAAAAAAAAAAAAAAAAAAAAAAAAAAAAAAAACGAAGCAACAATTTACAATTTAAAGCAGACAAAAATAAAAACACAAAAACAAAATAAAAAAAAAAACAAAATTAAAAAAATAAAAAAAAAAAAAACAAATTACGACCCGGACTGTAGAGAGGCCGAAGATGAAAAACTGACCAAGGGCTCCTACCGTAAACAGTTGGACGTTGGGGGCCGAATGACTGCCAGCACCCCCGGCGCGGCGCCGATATTACTTCTTTAGTATATAGACTTATTTCCAACGATACGATGCGCAGAACTTAATAGATTTTCATTATAATAAGAAGAAATTAGAACAGACTTAGAGCAGAACATATACTTAGAACACTAGAACAAAATGAATCCACGATCATACATAAGCGACCTACATCAACACAATTATTTGAATTATTTTTTTTGGACTACCGGATGAGTTACATAGACAATTATATGCACATTATATATATAACATTATTTATTATTTTTATATTATATAGACTTTTCTCACATACAGAAAATAAAAAATTAATTTAATCTATTAAGATAGACAAATGACAATATAACAATGAACAATACCGCACTAAACCACAACATTTACTGCCACCAATAACGCACAACAGGTAATGAAAAAACATTGCTGCTAAAGACAAAAGTCTCTTAAAGCCAGCTGTATGAGACTTTAAAACCTTAGGGATAGCTGTAAGAGACATTTGTCTCTTATAGCTGGTTATAAAAGACAATAGTTTCATGCAGCTGGCCGTAAGAAACAAAAATCTGTTAGCGTTAAGTGAAAGAGATTTATGTCTGTTTTAGCTCTCTGTTAGAGATTTGTGACTGTTTCGGACATTTGAAACAGACAAAAGTCTCTTATGGCAAGCTGTAAAGGACAATTCCTACAGCTTTTTACTATATAACTTTTTTATAGCTGATTATTGGGTTTATTGTCGGATCGGGTCGGGATGATATTTTTCAACCTGATACAGTCTCTATTTCCAAGCACCAATTGTGCAAAACTAAGTTTATTCACCGACGACTTAAATGACATAAATTCGAAAGATATAGGTTCGTGCCAAACGCACGAAGGAAATATATACTATAAATGGTGCCATCATACATTTCTGTGAAAGCTGCATATGGTCAATAAGACATCTCGACGATAATATAAATTAAACCAGGAAACCGGAATTTTCAAGTACCACATCTCATCAGGTTATCTGTATATGTGGACTGATTTATTATTGGGTCGTAGAGCATAGTTTATTTTTAAAAACCAGGCACGATCCTTTTTGAAAGGGTCTTAGTCGTCGGAGACTCCAGTCTAGGCATAGGCATGAACTTTACCATAAGAACCACAGAGCAAATTGCTTCCAACCCGAATAATTAAGTCCGAAAATTTCCATTTAAAAATATAAGAGATGTAACAGGCCCGTTCCGGCCCGTTACGTGTCTTTTACACGTTTTCAACGCTGAAATTGCTTAAACGCGTCCTAAATTGAACCAGATAAGGTTTACAGGAGTAAAATCTGCGGGTGAAACAGGGTGCCATGGCTGCCGATCAGAGTGTTGTTTATTGCTATATTGCACATGCCTTTTATCAGTACTATGCTTTATTGCTATATTGCACATGCCTTTTATCAGTACTATGCTTTCTGCCGCTATATGATTTGCCATTGCATGATATGTCTTACGTTTACATAATTGGATAAGATGCAAGTGAGCCCCGACAATTTGATCAAACCCAGAAAGACAATGAATGTAGGAGAGTGCTTAACTAACTAGGATAGAAAACCCAAACGGAACTCGACCAACAACATCTGTTTCTTCAAAATTCCGACCGTCCGGGAATAGGAGGCCTTTGACAATTTAAGGGACTGGGAAGTGATCGAAATCAAGACTCTCAATTTTACCTGGTTCGAGCGAACCATGGCCTAATGGTTGCAAAAGTAAGCTGAAACAAATGGGTTACGGTAGTTTCCGACTATTCGGAAATAACGGATCTCGGGCCTGTTCGTCGGCCCGTAACCGTCCAACGGTTCAGATTTACCGAAAATGTCCCGAGTACTTTTCGGTAGAGAATTTTTCGGGCTTTCGAACGAGCTCGAAACATCGCAAATCGCTGTAGGAATTCCTGAGATATTCTAGGGACAAGCGCGTAAACATTCAATTAACAGCCAATACTTACGCTAGGTTTGGCTGGAGACCATGGTTCCGAGTGGACCTAACCTAGGCTTATATGGAAATATAATTATGCATATATATGTGTATTGCGTGACCTTCGTGACTCGGTGTGTCTATTTTTCCGCCCCACCGTATCAAAGCCTTCTTATGGCATCATCTGACGCCCTAAATTGCTCGACCACCATATTGACAATTGGTTTTTCTGGTTACCATCGGATCAGTGAGTGAAAGTACGCGTGTTTCCAAGTAGCCTACCCATTTGGGCATCTGACAAGGCCACGCGGGTCTCGACCTGACCAGTCATCCCGCTGTCATATTACACATTTCCCTGTTTTATACCGTACCACGGAAATGCAACATAAAATTTCGCCTGTTCTGTACCAACTCCGTATTTGACCCCCGACCCTAAATGTGCTCACGCGACCCCTCATTCTATTCGCCTGCTCCTGGCGAGTACAACGATATCCGGCGGGTCTTTGTCCGACTTCGCGTTAGCCTTTTATGACCGATAAGCTGCCCCCCCAACTTGGCATACCGACTGCAAGTGGGTACAGACCGACCGAAAATTTAACCCCAACTCAAAAGTAGGCATAATGCCCCTCATTGCATTCGTCGCGTCGAGACATCTTCAAAGATGCTCGGCGGGTCTCCGTCAGTCGCCCCGTTAACCCGGGACGGCCGAAAACGTGCCCCCCTTTCTACCGGCACTCTCTTTATCAGTAGTGATTTTAGTGGCCCTCTACCCGCTGCCGTTAAGGTAGGGAAAACACCCCTCGTTTGAATCGCCTTTCCAAGGCGAGTTCAACGATGCCCGGCGGGCGTCGCTCCGCCCAACCGTTAGAGCGGGAGAGCCCGCTGAAACCCTGTATGCTAATACATGTCGGAACCCAAAATTGGGTTCCGACCCGCCACTGCGTCTACCCCCCTTGTGTTTGGTATCGTTCGGCCCCGTTCTTCGTCCTGGGACCGAATTTCACCCCAGCCCCTCGAAATTCCCACGGGAACCCCCTGTCCCGACTTCCTTCCCATGCCCTTCCTTTTCCGTTCTTCTTTTTCTTTTTCACTCTCTCTAACCGACTTCTTTTGGTCGGTTGTCGTTGCTGCTGTCGCCGTGACTGTATATGTGTATATATATATGTGTGTGTGTTGCTGTGCTGTTGTGTTGATGTTGTTGTTGTTGTTGTTGTTGTTGTTGTTGTTGTGGTTCTGCGTGTTTCTAGTGTGAACTTGAGCGACCTTTCTGTCGCTCAGGTCGCCTGTGTGTCTCATGTGTAATGTGTGCTCATGAGTAGTGTATGATATGTGTATGTGTGTGTATATATGAATAAAATATATATATATGTATGTAATACGTAGGACAATACAAAAAACAGGACAGACGAGGACGGACATGTAAAATTCTATTAAATTTCTACGTTTTACGGACGGACTGGACACATAGGATTAGGAGAGACGGGGGGTAGGTTTAGGGCCCTCCCATGGGTCCTGGGAGTTCCTGAATAGGACCCCCGATAGGTTAACAGATACATCGGAATGGGCTGCACCCACGACCGCGAAATCAGCTCATTCCCCTCTTAGGCTCCCCCCTTTGGGACGTCCGAAGACGTCCTGTCGGGATATTTGAAAAGCCGTCAGCTTGGAATGCTAGGAATGTTTGGCTTTATCTTGTAAGCCAACATATAAACGTGCAATATTAGCACGTTTATCCATGGATAGGGTGGTAAAATTTAGCCCCAGATGCCCTCCAAATAAGCTTAATTAAGTGATGGATGAGGCAGCTAACTCGCTAAATAGCAGAAATTTGGCTTCAAATCGGCGAGTTAGCTGGGGGGAAAATTTGATGGATGAGGACCAGAACACCAAAAAGACATATCCCAGCTTACTTTAAGCACTTTGCATGGCGAAAAGATTTAAAATTTTGAAAATTTGACGGGTGATTTAGCAGCTTTCGTGGGACATTTGGGGGATAACGTCCAAGCTAAGTTAGGTAAGAGCTTTAAAAGATCTGAGTAATGAGTTTTCGACAAGTTTCTGACAAGAATTTGGGACTACAGATGGGGTAAAATCGGAGATTTTGGGAGAAAACTCACAGATGGTCGACCTCCGAGTATTCGGAGGGTTCAAGTTTGATGTCGGCGATTTCGATTGAAGCCGACTCTCTCTAAAGGGGACCCAGGGTTTACGATAGCTGTCAAAAATAAAATTCGGGGAATTTTTCGATTGGGCGCCCGGGTTTGACCTCAAAAAAGTGGGCGTAGAAAGAGCTTCTCCGATTGGATAGCGACAAAATCGCTATCTTTCAAGATAGCTGAAAATTTTGAAGCGACGACTACCGCGTCGTCTCTTCGAATCAGTTCGACTTCGGCAGCGCGGAGTTCGGTCGACTTTACTGACCGGCTCCGACGCTTGGATTTTATTGTATTGTTTCGCAACTTTGGTTACTCTTTCGTGTTTTTGTTTTTCGACTGGCGTTTGGAATGGGATTCGACCGACGGAGGACCCGCGTAGACATCTTTCGTCTCGCGGAAGGGGACTAGCTATCGCTGTCCCGGATCGAAGGTTGTAAGTCAGGAAGAGGACACAGTGAATGGGGGTTTATTTTCCCCAGATCGAGATGTAACAGACCGTTAAAACTTGATTAGTAGGCACGCGTTTTCTACCTTTAATAGCTTGACCAGACGCCCGTCGGAGGACGTCTTATTTTCCCCCGTCAACTGAGTACACTTTTACATGTTCTTTGACAAACCTCCTCGAGTCGAGTTCCGTTTTGGGCCCGTTGAGTGATTACACGGAGGGTGTTAGGTTGTGAACTCAAAAGCCGAAGTAGTTCTGATTCCCCGTGGTCATAGGTAAGGTAAATCAAAACGGACGCTTATCGTCCACGCGCTTTTTACATGACTTATTACTCTTGAGTTAGGGCTGTCGACTTTTCCTGAGCTGACCACGGTAAAATTTCACAACGAAACCTTAGGGCTTTGCTTACTTGCCCGTTTCTGATTATGATTATGCTTATGGTTTATAAATTTACAGTTTAGTAGACCGTTCGAGGCTCATGCCGCTGCTTGAGCTCGGACTGACGTTGCAGATAGGGACGGAGGGCTAGCCTCTGTCGGGCTTTAGCAAGCCCTAAAATTTATTTTGTCAGTTGAGTTAAGAAAACTTGGGGGAACATCGAAAAGACTAAACAAATTCTAAGTGACTTCAGCTTGAGCATAAGGTATTGGCACTCCGAAAGGAGCAAGTTTTACAATTTTTACACGGTTCTGCCAGTGTCCAATGTGTTCCATAGTAAAACGGTTATCGCCGGCATTACATAGGGATCAACTACCGACTGCGTGAGTCCTCTACAGCCCCTCACGACCAAATTTACTAGGTGCCCGCTCCCCAAGGTTCGCTTCGAAATCGTCTTGGTCCGACTAGTGAGTTTACTAACACTCGGTAAAATACGCACACGTGGTTAAGCTTAGCGGTAGGTCGTAGGATACCACCTGCTCTCAAAACAAACTGGCGGCCTGGCTAGATACCAGGATTGGCCACAATAAACGCGTTCCCCGGCACGATAGGGTGCCCAATGCTCAAAATAAAAATCACATTACTCTCCTTTTAATAAAGGAAAATCGAGACCTCTCTCGAACCAGTTTGACCCCAAACCGAGAAAGTGCAAAACCCCGTTTTCTTTTTAGAGCGACTTGATCGATGAGTTTAAGCATTTTTACATTTTATCCCTGGTTGCCCGTTAGGCTATGTATTATGCATGCCCCGATTTATCTTTTCTCCATTTTTGTCTCTCTCTCCTTTTTTGTTTTCCTTGATTGAGTTTCGATCCTGCACGGGGAAATTAAGCCCGCTGCAGAAATTTCGGTATTGACCACTCGACTATCGAGTTCTGAGGAAATTCATTAAAATCTTGGTGTTAACTCGACTGCACAATTTCGCTCGTGCAGTCGAGACACTGTACATTTTCGACGCGTACAGTGTACTAAAATCTTAAATTGAGTACGATAGAGAGAGGATGGCAAAGAGAACAGCAACAAGGGAAACAAAAGAAACAGAGCAAAGAAAAAAAAGAGCGACAAAGGAAACAAGGGAAACGAAACAAGAAAAAGGGAAAAGGAAGAAACAAACCAGAGAAACGCCAACCAAAAGGGACGCGGACGCGTCTGCTCCATGCCCCGACATTAAAACACAACCCCAGAATTCCAACCTAGCTAAAACCATAGGGTAGGCATAATGCCCCGCTCTAAAATTGTCAGGACTGCGACACCGGTCGCCGATAAGTATGTAAGAATGGCCAGTGCCGGTATATGCACCTATTCAGCTCGTCGAAAAGTCACTAGAGACAACTCCGCCAAGTAAACCAAACGTCGCCCCGGACAAGTAGTGTATGTTCTAACACTTATTCTACCACCCTCAAACTCGCCCCCACCGTCACGAAGTAACCCCTCGCGGATGTCCAGGACTCGCGTCAGTCGGGCTTTGCTTAAGACACTGAGAGAAACGGCTATCACTTAGTGTAAGGTCGGTCTTAGGGACAGAATGCTGCTAGACATTCGATGAGGATGTTTGGCGTTTTACAGGATAAGGAATGCAGACGCACAGAGTTTCCCCTACGACGACTGAGCAGACGCTTCGCTTATTGCAACCTGCTTATTATTAACTTTTGCTCGTTTGTACCATAAGTGACCATATGTTCTTGCCTGTGTAACGAATTGTTTAATCGCTGATTTTAATATCATGACCATGTTTCCACATGCACCGTAGACTCTGTACTTTCTTGTGCCCCGAGCCCCGCGTTTTTGACGAAAGAAACGAACCCTCCCCTACTTTCGCGTGTAATGACGCGCGCTATCAAGAGCGAACTTCGAAGCACACCGGACGCATACCCCGAGCTAGTGCGGACGTAGCGGAACGCCTCGGGTACAGATTTCGGACCGGCACTACCGGGAACGTCTTCGCTCGCGCCCCCTCCCCTTTTTTGTTTCTTTTTGCATTGGACAAAAGGGACGAATGCTCGGATTGGCACACTATTTTTGTTTCCACTGGTGCACATTATTACTGTTTTAACTGATACCTGTTCATGTACCGTACCGTATGCCCGTTATTAATTACCACTGTAGATAACTTCAAATAAACTCTTGGAAAAACTACGTGACGTGTCCCGTGTTATTGGATTCTTAGCGTAATAAGGATGTCCGACGGACAGGGCCAACTCTGCGTGTTACGGCTTGACGAGGGAAATATTCCAAGCCCTGACACGTGCAGTTCGCCCCCAGTATTTGTACTTGGAAATGGCAGAATTGTAGCGAGAGTGTTCCTCACAATTTGGCAATCGACTTCGCTCGGGAAATTAATATTCGCAACTAGGGACAAGATTTATTAGGAAAAATGTTATCCCCAGATACGGATAAATAGATTATCAGGATACCAAGTAGATAATCCGACGTTAAACTCTCAGGGACAGTCGGAACCCTGTGGGGGCCATACAGGCTACATCAAATAAAGTGTTCGACTAAGGACAAGTCAAGTGCAACTCAAATTTCCTTCTGCAAACCCAAAATTATCATGCATTTCCTTGCAAATTCATTAGACAAAACAACTTCCTTTAGATTAGGACAGGGAATATTGGTTTGACACTATGACCTGTGAGCAGGTTTCGGTGTCAGCCTCCCTGGGGGACCTCAGCAATCATACCCCGATACTAGACACGTGCGCAACCAATCGGGCGGGGTCCGAACACACCCCGTGAAGCGCGCCTGCGGCCTGCTAAGCTCCGTAACTTCTTGGGTCTGACCAAGAAAAGTGGTTAAAGTTCAGACTTTAGGGTCCGCCCTTGAGGTTATGATAGCCGGGGTCGTACGGGCATGGTGTTAGGAAGTTGCGCCATGCAGCTGCGTCACCGTTATTACAAAAAAAAAAGTATTAGTACGTAGGGATTTAGCGGGCTCTCCCGCGTTAACGGTTGGGCAGAGCGACGCCCGCCGGGTATCTTTGGACTCGCCATCAAACGGCGATTCGAATGAGGGGTGATGTCGCTGCCAGAGCGGCAGGGTTAAAAATGGTGCTAAAATCACAACAATTAGAGAGAGTAGCAGCGAAGGTAGGGGCGCTTTCGTCGGTCGTCCCGCGTTAACGGGGCGGCGAGCAGTGACCAGCCGGGTATTTTTGGAGATGTCTCCACGAGATGAACACAATGAGGGGCGGTTCGCCCGTTTTGGATTGAAGAGGAAAATCTCGGATTATCTACGCTCACTAGTGGTTGGCAGCAGAAATGGGACACCTTTATGTGACTACAGCGGGTCAGCGGAGAGTCAGGTGAAGATCCGGTGCACGTTGTTGGATTTGTATAGTCGCGTGAACAAAACTAGGGGTCGCATGAGCCAATTCCGAAATGGGGTGGGACAGCGAGGATGTAGGAAGGTGGGGGCTGGCATCAGTTGTATGTTACAACGAGGTACTAGGAAGAAGGGGGTTTTACCTAAATTGTGCTCGGGGAGGGGCGTTCGCGGTTGTGAAGGAAAGCACAGTGGCCTTATACTTTTACGCAGTTGGTTACGAGGCACACACACACACTTATATATAGTATGTTATAAGTATATGCAAAGTAATAGTCCTGTTTCTATCTTGACAACCCAACTTAGCGTAAGTAGCGGTTGTCTTTGTATTCTACGAGCGAGGTTCAGGCATTGTCCGGAGCAATTTTGGTGTCCAACAATAGTCCTCAAAATGTTCTACCAATATGCTCCGGTTATTTCCCGGGTCATGCTACACTATACGGTTACGGGGCGTCAAATTAACCCGACATCCGTCGTCCTTGGTGATCTCGAAAGCTACCGCACTTGTAAATTTAGTTGGCTGCGAATTGTGATTTCCCGTGATCATTGCTTAGTATACAGCTACAACTAGGTAAACTTAATGTTTTTGATTTCTGTCTTAATAAACTTGTTAGTTTGAACGTGCAGCGAGGGGCCTCCTATTTTCGGACGGTCATAACCGTCACAATTTTACCGTACGGTGACGGCTGTCTGGGGTTCTGCATGATTCCCTTTTCTTATCGGTACGGGGCTCCATGTCCAGCTTCTCAAATCAGATGAAACAGCTTAGCTTTCCCTGGTTCGTTTGACTCGTAACAGTCTTCCTGGTGAGAATTCGGTACATAACGAATTATAAAGCGATTCACTGACACAATACGGCATTTTTATACAAAATGATTCACTGATAAAACGATTCACTGATAAAACCATTCACTGATACAATACGGAATTTTTATACAAAATGATTTACCGATAAAACGATTCACTGATAAAATACGGCATTTTTATACAAAACGATTCACGGTTAAAACGATTCGCTGATAAAATACGGCATTTTTATACAAAACGATTCACTGTGAAAACGATTCACTGATAAAATACGGCATTTTTATACAAAACTATTCACTGATAAAACGATTCACTGATAAAATACGGCATTTTTATACAAAACAATTCACTGTTAAAACGATTTCCTGATAAAATAGGGCATTTTTATACAAAACGATTCACTGTTAAAACAATTAACTGATAAAATACGGCACTTTTATACAAAAGGATTCACTGTTAAAAACGATTCTCTGATAAAATACGGCATTTTTATACAAAACGATTCACTGTGAAAACGATTCACTGATAAAATACGGCATTTTTATACGAAACGATTCACTGTTAAAACGATTCAGTGATAAAATGCGGCATTTTTATGCAAAACGATTCACTGATAAAATACGGCATTTTTATACAAAACTATTCACTGATAAAACGATTCACTGATAAAATACGGCATTTTTATACAAAACAATTCACTGTTAAAACGATTTCCTGATAAAATAGGGCATTTTTATACAAAACGATTCACTGTTAAAACGATTCACTGATAAAATACGGCACTTTTATACAAAACGATTCACTGTTAAAAACGATTCTCTGATAAAATACGGCATTTTTATACAAAACGTTCTACTGATAAAATACGACATTTCATGTACGAACGTGACCCAGGTGCCAACGTGTTCCAATACGATTTTGGGTGTGGGAATCATGAAAACGCTCGTAACGGGGTCGGAACGGTCCTGTTACATCTCGTATATTTTTAAATGGAAATTTTCGGACTTTATCATACGAGTGGTGAACAATTTTCCTTTGCCTGAGATTTGTTGGCGATGAAATTCTGACTTGTACCGAGGTCTCATCACTTAAGACCCCTCCAAAAATAACTCAGCTAGTGGTAGTCGAACGTATTCGTTGCTGGGTATTTTCTTTGTCTGATATTTGAAATTTGGTACGTAGTTTCTGTACAAGGGCTCAGCCTGGTCATGCTAAATGGTCAATATTTCGTTAATGCATGACCAATGGTCACTAAGTGGTTTATCCTAACCCTCGTTTGACGAACCCAGTGAATTCAACCAAGTCCTACTCCTATATTTTAAGGGGGAAAATGACTTTTCCCATGGGATTAAAGGATTCGCTTGTGTGCCTCTATGTGCTAATTTTGCTGTATTGTCCGTGTATTACTGGGCACCAGCCATATATGATAGAGTAATACAAATATATTAACATTCAAACACAACATAATATGGTACACATACTGATATATGCAGATGTAGATATAACATAGTCCCGTGGCACTCCTAACTGCGGAGTTCTTAAGCCATCCTAGATTGTCATTCGGTCAAGTGTTTATAGTAACCTTCCATGACCAAGGAATGATAGTGCAAATTCAGCCCAGTTTCTGTTAGGTGAGCCCCCTCGTTATAATGTTTGTCGTTCCACCCACTTGCGAAGGAAACCAACATATGGCTCCGTCACTTGAGGATCCGCATGTGGGTTATCGCTGGGGCTCGTTTGCCATGCACCTGGCTCCAATAGTTCTGGTGGATAAAGGGGCATCACGGACTTCTGTGCTAGGTCCGGGAAATGACATTTAATGTCCTGCAGTAGGCGGGTGAATTCCCGGGACCACGCGTTCACGTCGTCCTGTCCAATGTCCCAAACTGGTGGAGGCGGCGCTATCACTGCTCGAGCTCCATCGCTCAATAGGTAATCAAATGAGCAGATGTGTCGTCGTACACGGCGCATGAATTTGCTCGGCGATTCCAGGAGATGGCCTTCGTGCGGTTTGGATCGCTGGGCGGCCTTGTATCCGCCAAGGATAATGATGATCTTGGTCTGGGGCGTTGCGATACATGTTGCCATCCGGACCAAAAACTGCATGGTGGCTCCAGGCTAGGCCATGGCAAACCACCCTTTTTAGGCGGCCATGTTGACAAATGGTGCGGTCAGTGAATCTCCAAGAATAACCACTGTCGGCCAGGTAGCGGTGCCGTGACGAAGGAGGGAACGTATTTCCTCCAGTAGGCGGCCCATCACATTATGGCACTGGCGGCGTCGTCGGCCGAAAGTGACTTCTTCTGGTCCTTGACCAATTCCCCAAAACGAGTCCGAGCGGTTTGCCTCGAGCAGTTGAGCGTGGCCGGTGGCAAGTAGGGCGATTCGGAATTTTGGAATCTTGAATTTCTCCAGAAGCACCGTTCGCATAAGGTGCGGGAGGACAGGGCTGAGGCGCTCTGTTGTTTCTAGATCGAGGAATTTCGATTAATTTCTTCGGCAGATGGCTTTAATATGTCGAGCTCCCATCTTTAGCTCTGATATATCTTGTCTTGCTTGCTCCTCGTCGAATAAATATGTGACGAGAAGCTGGTATCCTTGCTCCGTCGAAGTGTATTCGATTGGGTACTGTTTGACTGTTTGGCCCAACGGAGCCATGTTTGATAACTCGGGCCAACGCGTGCCTTTCGAAACAAACGTTTCGATGGGAGCAGCGTAGTTGATGGTTTATTGAGGCACACGAAGTTGCGGGATTTGTTCCATTTTTATTGATTTGCCGGTCGATGATTCCTGCAATAATATTCATCGCCATTAGTGGCGGTTCTTGAGGGATGTTTGGCGCGGGAGATCGAGTTCTCGGGAGCGATGCTTTGGGCTGGCGTCAGCATTACAACCGTCTTCCTCAAGGCGGTTGTCTAGGAGGTCGGATCGCCTCCAATCCCAAGTCTTCAGGTCGTAGTTGTCGTTGTCTGTTGTTCTCGTCCGGTTCCAAGTCAGGATGAGCGGCCAACATGTCCTCGATGTCCTGTTCGTCAAACATGTCTCTAAAAGGTTCGAACATCTCGTGCCGAGAGCGAGTACTCCGGGATGAGGGATTCATTGGCATAACAGGGTCGAGATGTCGGGTCGGTTGGGCGAGAGGTACTGTTCGTCGAGCTGGGGCTGGGGTTGAGGTGCAGGCTTTCGGGGGGCAATGCGCGGTACTACTACCCGAGCTTCGGCTACATGTAGTACGTAGTCTTCATACACTCGACGGCGGTCCCTAGCTTGACGATGTGGTTGTCGTCGAGTGGGTTAAGGAGGTCCTGTCTTCTCCTCCATCTAGTCAATGGAAGGTCCCATCTCCGGAGATTCCACACTTTCTTCAGTAGAATAATCAAGTTCAAAGCGGGGTCTTCGACTAGGTCTCGATAAAAGTTGGTTAAGGGTGTTTCGTCCTCCCAGACTTCCCAGCTAACATGTGGTTGAGCTTTAGCTGGGGTTCGGGCATGCGCTTTGGCGCCGGTGGGTCGAGCTAGAGTCCCTTTTATAGCGGAGGGTGCGCTGTGCGGCGGCGCATTCTCCTCCCCCGAATAGAGGAACCCTTGGTTGACTCGCCCTATGGTTGAGGTTGTCTCGCTGGCCGCTGGAGCGGCTCGTATGCCAGATCGTTTCAATTTACCCCCTCAGAAGATTCGGAAGGTCGGCGTTGTTCCCTCGTGTCTCGTCTACTTGTCTCGCGTCTCCTAGCCAAGCTTTGGACAAATTCTCCTACAATTGCATCGGCGGCTATTTGGGCCTCCGAGGGAGGGTGTTGTACGATAGGTCCTGATAGATATTCCATTAACTCGGTTGTGTCCTGAAGTTCTCCTCGGGCACGGGCCTCTTCCTGCTCGATCCTTCTCCTTTCGTCAAAGCCCATTCCCATTCCGCTTGTTGGTTTTGTCTCCTAGTGGTCCATCGACCAAAGGAAGGAATATATGGGGTACCGGTTTCATGTTCTGCTAGGGGTGACAATGCGACAGGGGTTATCCATTGGTGGGGTGGGGGCTGGGACTCAAATGTTTAGGGCGGTGGGGCCTCGGCTCCACGTTCCGCTAGGGGCGATAACAAGGGTGGGATTACCCACCGATGTGGTGGTGTCGGGGAATCACTAGTTTCGGGCGAGGTGTTCTCAGAGCCTACAGATGATACTAGTTCACTCACCGGTTCGGGGGTCTGAACTGTTTTCCGTCGTGGTTTAGGTACAGGTTTTCGTGTCGAGGCTGGTACTAAAGGTGGCTGACAATAAACTGGGGCGGATTGCGTGGGCGGTGGTCTAGGGGGTGTCGAATACGGTGTAATCCATTCGTCTGGAACGTATTCCGCTACGGGAGCTTCGAATCCGAATGGCATTAGCGGTGTGTGCGGGAGCGGGGTAGGTGGAGCAGAGTATGCGCTGCGACGTTTAGGGTATCGTTTTTCGTACGACGCAGTAGGTTCACGATAGATGTGATACGGTACCAATGGTCTGTCCGGGTCAGTGGTCAGGCGTTGTGAGTTAGGGCTGCGGTAAATTTGTGTAGCGGCGGCGGCACGGCGTTGGGCGGGCGTAAGCGGTGAGGTTTGGACGGCATGTTCCAATGCCGAAGTTGGAGAGGCGGCTTGTTCGGGGGTATGGGGCGAGGACTCATCCTGATCTTGCGAGGCGAGTAGTTCGATGAGGCCTAAGTCATTGACGTTGAATGGTCGTAGCGAGCGACCATTGCCTGAGCGCTGTAAAGCTATAGGCCTAGTTGGCTCTTCAGTTCTAACAGCTCGTTCCTGTTCCCGAAAGGTTACTGGGGCAGTATGCCGTCCGTATTCTGGCGAGAAGGTACCGGGAGGCTTATCAAGCGCGTACGGCAACTTAGCGGGTTCTTGGGTAGCGAGTTCCTGCGGGATAGCGGGCCATTCAGTGTCGGGCGTTCTGTCGGGGTCACAAATGGGTAACCTGTTTTGTTGCGGAGCTCCGGATGAACCTTGGGCTGGGGCCCGAATGGCCAATTGTTCTACTGCAGCGCGGTGTATGTCTGCCTGAGCTTGCGTGTATTCTACGTTGGGTTCCGCAATCTCTACACTAGTCGTGTCGGATGTGCCATCAATTTGCTGACGCAGTCTGTTGACTGCCTCTGGATCAGCAGACTGTAATTCCCGGGCAAACTATTTGTCGGCGAGAATGGTTTCTCCTGGTTCCTGTAGTGCGGCCTCAATGTACGCGGGAGGCACAGCCTTCAGTAAATCGGCCATGTCAGGGAAACTACTTAGTGGTCTGTAGCATGGTTTGGTGCTGTTTATGTGGACTACATAGTCAGAGGCATGGAGTTGTCCTGGGAGCTTGACACAGATGCAGGGCAGCATTATCATAGTGATTTGGTATGGTCCACACCATCTGCGTTCTAATTTGCGTGATAGTCTTGGTGTTGTGTAGTATCGGTAGACCCATACATGATCATTAACCCGGTAATCAGGGACCTTAATCTTACGATTGTAGTAGCTTTTCCTATATTCCTTGCAATAGATCGCATAGAGCGACAGGCTCGGTCTCTGATTGTGGCTAACCATCGTTGTAAATATGCACGGTAAGCTTCAATAGCGTCCCGAATCAGTATGTGTCTCGATTCCACCCGGTACTCGGGGTTGGAATCCGTGCATAAGCATGAAAGGTGGGTATTTGTCGTATGGGTAGTCTGGGTACGCACAGTTTAGGCCGGTGGTCGTTTGGCATGATGGGATGTAAGTAGAGAATAGCAGTGTCCAGACAGAGTCTGTAATGATGGGCTTCTAGCTTGAGGGCGGTCTCTGCCTTTTCGTCAGCTGGCGACTGCGGGGCATGCAAGTACCCCCATATAGGTCCAAATTGTTTATCTCTACGTTGAATGTAGGGTATGTAATTGAGAAGGTTTCTCTCCTCATACTGTTGGAAATGTGGTAAATATATGTGTTCGCCAGCCGTCAGTAGGCGGTTGTGTGATCTCGGGAATAGCGTTGATGAATAGTTCCGTGTTCGGCGGCACTTGTGTATATTTCCGGGATACTACGTTGATGACTGGCGGTCGATAGTCCCCTTGGTCTGCAAAGGGTGCGGAACAGTTCTCAGTTCCGTTTGATAGATCCAAACAGCGGTCCTTGAAATTTATGGCTACGTACGGTAGTAAAGCCATGAAATCGGTGCCTAAGATGCATTCATATGGTGTGTCGGTAGTTACCTGGAAATCGCATGGAGTACTCAGCGAGCCTATTGTAATTGGTGCTTTCACTACTCCACTAATTGTCAGTTCCTGTTGTGTAGCTGATACTATGCGGGTGGTGTTAGTGTCTCTGGGTACTAGACCTAAACGGGCGGCTAGGGCTTGTGACATGATTGAAACGTCGGCTCCGGTGTCTACAAGTGTCGTAACGGGAGTACCGAGTATGGTTGCGTTGATGAGTAGCGGCGTGTTTCCTGCATTCATAGTGTTTAATTGTCGGGTGAACATACCTTGTCGAGGTCCACGGCGCAAGTCGCGGGTGGGAGCAGCGAATAATTCGTCGTCCTCTATGAAAACAAGTTCTTCCTCGGACGAGGCACGGGTTGTCGATAGCCTGTTAGAGCGACGCGGGGCACGATTGGACACGACGGACACGCGCGCGTCCCCGAAGGTACAATCGAAACCTCGGTCGGCGAAACTCGGGGTGTAGTGTCCTCCTCAGGTGGTGCACTTGGGCCTCTTTTGTCGACTCTAATCCGCCTAATTGCTTTTCGGGGTTTTCCGTCGGTTTTGATCAATCTCCCGCGGCATGGTAGCCATCGGGGTAGATAGTATGCGTACTTAGGAGAGACCTTACACTTGTTCAGGCAATAGACCAGACTAATTACGCTAACAATGATGGTTATTATAAAGTAAGGCGAAAGTCCGGTATACTCCAAAGCAGGAAAGTTGACGATCTTCTGTACTTGTTCCTTGGCTATTTGAGCTACTTGTAAGTTTGTCGCCTTAGCATCGTCGAGTGAACTCCAAGTTAAAGGTCTTAATTTGATACCGGAGAGCCGGTCAATAGTAATATTTTGTCCAAATTTGATTGTAATTTCCTCTGACCTTAGCATGCTCTTTAGTACGATCGATCCTACGACCAACTGTGTATAATTCCCGTGGGGAAACCATAAGATTCCGTTAGGCGGAACCTTAATGGTCTTACCTAAGGTTACATGCGCAAGCTGTCGACGATTAGTCAGTATGACTTCAGGTTCCCTAGTCCTAATTAGAACACCTTGGATAGTTGTGTGTACGGCGGTATCATTGGCGAGTGGGCCGATAAGCGTGTGGTTGCTGCATGCGTGTTTGGTGGATTCTGGCATGAATTCGCCTGCGATGATACATTCTAAGCAGTTTGTACTGTTGTCGGTTAGTAACGCGTGAGGTGCACAAAAAGCAATTCCGGGTCTGTGCTTGCATGCTCCTAGATTCAGCGACTCGAAACGCACATGTCCCAGTCTGGCTGCATATTGCGGTAGCGGTAGTCTCAGCTGCGTAAGCGTGTCAGGAGCGTTCCAACCTGTGTTGTACACCCGAAAATAAGGGCGGACATCGCTGCGTTTAGGCAAAGGTAGCAGCAAAATAAAGACAAAGCGAAATCCCGTCAAATCTACACTTACGGGCATCACTCGACCAAACTGATAAGCTAAGCCGGGTTCTCGCATTAGAGTGGTCTTGGATATGCGGGGATGCATGGCGAATAATCGTCGTAGCATGGCGACATCGATAACGGCAGGGGAGAGTTCACCGTTTAACATAGACTCCATGATGGCCTGTACCGACGAGCGCATGTTCGCTCGAAGTATGTGGCCAATCAGTTGATGATGCACGTGGGTGACCTCTTTCTGGTCGGCACATCTCACCTGTTCAATCATGGAGACTACCTCCTGCATGCTGTGGTGTAAAAATGCATAAATATCCTCATTAGCTCGGGTCAATTGCTTTATTGCCTTAGTATTCCGAAAAGAGACGTCGTTCGTCTCGTCCATGAATTTTTCGAGAACGGTCACTTGCTGACGGACGTTAATAATGTGAACGCCGTTGGCGAAGGCCATTCCTATACCCAGAAACCCAGAAACGGCGCCGGCAGCGGCGGCGATTAGGCTTGCGAAGCGTTTTTTCGGCGGTTGGTAAGGTCGCATAGGTGCCCCTTCTCTACGCAGAAAGAATGCACAAGCAGCGAGTAATAATTGTTGTCTAGTATGTCATGATACGCATCGTCCAGCTCGCGTTCTAGTGCGCTCAAGGTCGTGTGCAGCTGCGGGTACTCAGTACAATTCGCCTTCCTGCAGCAGTCAGCTCGGCAGGAACCGTTGACTTCATACGGTGGGCAAACATTGCTTACCTAGGGGTCTGACTTGCGTTCCCAATCTCTCAATGATAGCTGCAGTACCACTGGCAAATGCGTAGTCTGATCAGAGGTGATTACCAAACCCAGCGGTTCGACAACAACACCTACTTGGCGGTTTACAAACGCACCTAGTCGCGAGATCGCGTCGCTAAAAGGCGAGAGTGTGGCGTGCGTAGAGATTAGCGTCGAGAGCCAAAGTAACAGTAAGATAGTACAAAGTTTCCGCATACCTGTATTTTGACGTGATCCACTATTCAGGCCAGGTGCAGAGGGTCGGGCCATCTTTCTGGGACGCGCTGATTTGTCTTCATTATCTACTGCTTGTCCATCAGTTCTATTCGGGGTTTCCCTGTCAGCTGATCGGGCATGTTCCACTGTTGGTTCATTCTGCTCACCAAGATCCTCTTCGGAAGCGTTTAAACAGTCGGCCATCGCTAGGGCCAGCTGTTTGTCCAAGTCTTGAGTAGAGCTACTGATACTGCTGCGTCGGTGTGTACACGGTTCCGAGATCAGGTAGTCCACTTCTACGTGCTCACCTATTGTCATACCGCACTCAATTTGGAGCAGATTGACGGTAGCAGGACGTCCCAGGAGTCTCAAACGCGCACACAAGAGCACTACGCGATCTCGTATATGGGTCTCGTCAGTAAACTCCATGTTATTCATCGTGTACTGAACAAAAGTAGTGATTGGGACTCCTTCACTGCCCTGAGTGCTATAAATGAATTCCAGCAGCTGAGGCGCTTCGCTCAGCATCTCATGCAAATCGATGTTGACAGCACGGGAGAGCCGTTGCATTCGGGGCGTCTGAATACCAACGTAGTAACGCCAGTTAGGTATTATATACCCGTCAATGCGGATGGAAGCGCAGGCAGTGCTTAGAGTACCGTGGTAATTCCATTTTCCGTGGTGACCGACAAAATAACAGCAAGGATCAACGCTCGATGTTGGTCGGGCATGACTCCTCCTACACTCTTGGAACATTGGGTGCATACTCAACTATTCCTCAAATTCCTTCTCCATGACTTGCTGGAGCGTGTGGTCATTTACGCATTGACGCAACAATTCCATGAGGAGTTCCAACGAAGCAAGAGCCACTGGATCGAGGTACAATCTAGTTACGCGATGATCGATAGGGGAGGCCATACCTAGAATACTGCTCAACATGGAAGAATCTCGTTGAAGAGCTGCATCGTCGCTACATTCAAAGCGAACGTCGAAAAGCCTACTCACGTTGTTCAATTGCTCCATGGCTAACACAACTCTCCTATGGAAAAGAGCTTGCGGTTGTAGTACCGCAGACTGTCCGAAGTCAGCGTTTACCTCACCTGCTCTAAAGTTAATCGGAATAAGGCATTCCGCTACAAAAGGGGTCGAATTTTCGGTTATTTCTATGCGCGGGTATTGATAGTTCGAGGTCTCGGCATGATCAGTAGGGATGGCAAACAATGCGTCCGGTCCAACAAGTCGGTGTCGCTCATTCGCTGTCAGTGAGCGAATGTGTCCTCGTTCAATCGGGGTGTCGTTAGTAAGATAAAGTACATACATGCTAAGCAACTGCTCATCCAGTCGGCGTGATCGTTCGTCGTTAGCGTCCTGCACAAAGTTAAGTAACTGTCGTCGTCCCATACATGCGTCTGAATGTTCACTGACTATAACTACGGATTCCTCCGAATTACCCGGGGACATACTTGGTCTCCCTTCGGCGGATTCATCCTCAGCTACCGTAGCTTTCTTAAGCGGGCTATCCGAATTACCCGAGGGCATACAAGGCACCTCTTCGACGGATCCCAAAATATCGCTAGAAACACTAGACAAAGTGTCAGTGGACTCACCTAAATTACCTGGGCGCATACGCGGCGACCCTTCGATAGGATCCTCCCCTGCACTATCGTCCAATTGAGCCAATCTCACCTCGCTCGCGTCCAACGACTCATTCTCATCACTATCTTCTTCTGTGGTCTCATCCTCGCTGGTGGTATCGTCAGCGTCTTCGGAGCGGATTGACAAATGACTTGTTCGCAGGCTCAAGTCAATACCGTCGTCCGATGGTGCTCGCGGTAACGCATTGTTTCTGCGCGTTTCCCAACCACCTTCACGGTGCCACTCTCGTACATCGGGGGTAGGTTCACGTCGGTACCAATCGGCGTTCGGATCTTCCCAACTCGCCCAGAACTCTTCGTCGCTCAATAGTTGTTCCTCGTCGAGTTCATCATCGCTGTATTCATCATAACTGTTGTCGGAATCGTCCGGTGCGACAACAACTCTATACCCATGCTCATCGTCCAGTTCATCCTCATTATCGCTCGGTGCATGGGTGGTATCTTGACTTAGATTAGACCCTTTCGCTTCGCTTAAATGATTCGCGTCGCTCGCTGTAGATCCACGTCGTTCACATAGGAGCTCAACCGTCTCCCTCAATTCATTGCTCTTCTGATCAACAATATCACCAACCACATCAACTTTAGCACGCAAGTTATTGGAAAACTTAGCTCAGCATGGGGAACGTTACTGCGCGCTTCAGCAACGGTTGGCGCAACGGAACCCTCACAATGTGGTGGACGGCCTTTATTTGCCACTCCGCCATCAATATCCCCGTATATGGGCAGACCCCGGGCAATACTTTCAGCACCAACGATCATACCCGCTTCATCGGTGCGAACGGTCGCGAACCCGCTGCTACCTCTGCCTCGATACGGAACAAGGCCGGCCCCGGTCAAGCAAGGACCCAATGAGCGTGGTACCCCTTGCCAATGAGGTCGGGAAAGTCACCTCAAGTCCATCGGTGCTATAATTGGCCGGTTCAAAATAGCACTCAAGTACATCAACATCACTTCCATCATTATACGCCATAAATTCACTAAGACTACAAGCGCGACATAACTTAGGCAAATCAGCAAGTTCATACGACACACAATTCTCATCATCACACAAGGGACGACCCGCGCGGCGGTCCGACCCACATACTACATCATACGACCTATAATTTAGAACGGAACTAGGGCTAGGCGACTCTGATGAGGCCTCTACATCGTCGGACCTAACCTCCATCGTTCCTGACCTTCCATCGGTCTCCAAAAACTCCATGGGTGTCTCACACGACGACCCGAATCGAACCATATCTTCCTGAGCCATATCAACGTCCTCGGCTTCCCTGCCGGAATAATCTTCAACAACACCAACCACACTCTCTCTCGGATGGCCAGCCACAGAGGAGGAAAATAGTAATAACAATGGCTCAAATACATCAACATCATCATCCACTTTCCTTCCAGTCATCTCCAAAGAGCTGGGGGTTCCGGAATTCCCCCTTGAGGTGATTCCCTGGGGACTGCCGGCAATAAAATCATCACTTTCCTTATACTCACTTAACCTATAATTTTCAACATAACTATTCTCCATTTCTTCACAAATTTCAACACTACCATTACTACCTTCCAATGCAATCAAGGTTCGTTCGTTCGTTCCGGGCCCACGCATGGCCGGACAGTTCGATTGATCAATCGGTCGCTCGCTTCGCGGTTCGCTCTCTAAGTCGCTCGCAGACATATATACAAGTGGATCGAGACCTGCGTTAGGCACATCCACACATGACAGATACAATCCCTCTCCCAAATAACCCTCTTTTTTGTATTTTGAATTTTCAGTGCTATATACAGTGCTAGTGGTGTCGTCCAAGTGCTGTTCATAGTCGACGTCCGCAAAGCTCAATGTCCTACCTTTGGGATTGTCGATCGGCTGGAACGGACTACAACTCCGAGGAAGACGCGCGGCGCCAGCCCAAGGAGCGGTCGTAATCACGTTCAGATGCCTCTCACCCAAATCCCTCCGTCATCTCAGAAAAGTCCATGTCATCTTCGTTCCGGTTCATCTCATATCCATCGTCGTCATACTGCGGTTCGTCTGCAATTGCAATAGCATTCACTCGTCCAGTCGGGGCGCTATACCCTAACTTACCCTGGATCATGCCGAGTTCGCGGCTGAGCACATCTAAACGGTGGGTAGTGGCTGGGCTAGGGTCACGATTTCCTTTCGTTTGCGAAGCACTACAGTTTAGCTGGTATCGGCGGCGCTCCCCTGCACCTCCGTTCCTATTTCCTCCATTTCCTACATAAGGACGATTAGACTGCTGCTGAGAGCATATACCACGCTCGAACTGAGACCGTTCATTACAGACCCTCTGGTATCCATTAGTCTGTCGTGGCCGGTTGGTATACATAGCGGGTTGTCGGTTGCTTGCGCAGTCTCTACTTCCGTGAGCATGATTAACAAAACCTGGGGGTGGACGGTTAGACTGATATCCTGGTTGATTCAAACTCGGGCGGTTTCCTCCATTATTCCATCCTAGATTATTTCGGTATCCAGCTCCGGCCTCGAAGCGACGAGGCGGAGGCGGCTGAGGACCTCCACGGCCCATAGCATAGGTGTCATTTCGTGGATCGGCTCCTCCGTAGTTCCTCGGTTGGTACTGCGTTGGCTCTCGACGTACAGCGCTAGAAACATAAACTGGTACAGGTTCGGCGTTACGCGGCGCGTTGTTAGCGGCTGGCGGATAGCGTGCGGGATGCGGGCAGTCGCGCATAACGTGTCCTAGTTCTCCACAACGATAGCAAGTAATATGCGGTATCGGCAGACACGGTGGCGCGGCAGGTGAGCCAGGCACAAACGGCGGCGCGAGAACATTTAATTGGCGCGTGTTCTCAGCTCGCTTATCAATCACGTCCAGTAGTCGACTAATCGTATCACTATTACTAGTATTTGCCTTACGATGTTCCTCTATCATAGTCTGGAGTTGTGTAATCAGACCTTCACCTCCTTCCTCAAGGAGTGAGTTCACTGTTTTAGTGCGGGGCTTACTGGTGACGGAAGCGTCTGGATCGTGACAGGCAGCGTTGGCATCCTCATATCGTTTGGCAACTCCTACAGTATCCCGGAACGTTTCGCACTCATGAATCTGATTGAGGACTTGCCTGCGCACTTCGGGTCGTAAACCCCTCTGAAAGAACATACGTAGCATGGTGTCCCTTTGCTCATCCTCCATATCAGGGAAGGCGCGATCACACAACTTCTGCAGCTCTAAGCCATACAGTGCGACTGGTTCGTTTGCTCCTTGTTGCCTAGTGCAAAGTCCCGATAGTGATTTCTCAGGTCTACGAGAAGACGAGAACAGGAAGCGTAAGTTGGCGACAAGTCCTAGAAAACTTTGGCGCTTTCCCGGTGGGAGGCCCTCAAAAGCCTCCCTTGCCGGTCCACGCAAGAGAGCAGGTACACAAATTAACTTTCGATGATCGTCCCAACCATTGGCGTTAGCGAGACGATTGTACATACGAACCCAGACCTCAAAATCCTGACCTCCAGGTTTCCCATCAAAAGTCGGCATGTCCCGTAACGGTATCATAGGAGGACCAGTGGACTGGGTGGTTAAGTGGTGTAAAATCGCATTCGTGGCACTCGTGTCCGCGCCGAGCGCTTCGGCAAATTCCCCACGACGCAAGTGTCCGGTCGGTCGGGGTGGTGGCGGCGTCAACGGTCGCTCGCCGGCAGTTGCAGCCGGTCGAGCTCTAGTCCGTACGGTGTCCTCCATCGGTCCATCAGTCGCGCCGAAGAAGTCACTTGTCTCCAAGTCTCCGTTGTGATTGACGTTAGAGTCCATCGTCCTAGTCACAGTTACTCGAAAATAACAGAAGTTTAGGCAGGCAAAACGCGTAAATCAAATTAGCGATAATGGCGATAATTAGGGCGTGAGCAATCGAATGCGGCCGATATCTCTGCACGTTCGGACGCGAATTGATCAGATACACAAATGTTACCACGGCCAGGTATCGGTAACTACAAAGCCTTAAACTGACTATTACCTTGCGAATTTCCTTACCGAGTTTCCTTCAATGTCAAGATAACCCAACGGTTCTAGTTGGCAAACCACCAAAACACACGAACAGGCAAGTTAGCAGTAACAGCGCTAATTAATACACAAACGATTACAAATGCTACCAAACGATGAGCGAAGGTACAACGTTAAAATTTAAGTTAACACAAAAATTTGTAAAATCAATACAAAGTAAAATAATATTTACAGTGTCCCGTTGTCAGCGTTCAACTGTCTTCTTGCCAAAATGTCCAAAGTCCGCTCCAATGTAACGACAATTAATCGTCCGATTTCAAGCGTTCCAATAACGGCGTCCGAATACAGAGTTCCCGTGTAGCAACCAGCAGTAATTCACCACGCGGTTGAACAATTAACGTCTGGATTATACGAGCGTCCAATAATTAAAACGACACTGTCCCTGTGAGTGGATGAGCACGGCAGCAATTAATAGTGTCCGGAGAATCCGAAATGTCGAACAGATTAGACCAGCAGCCAGGCGATAATTACGGTGAGGCGGCGTAGGTCAGCGCTACAAATGACGGCGAAATACGCAACGATTCGTTGATCCAATCGCGGTAGAACGTACTGAGGCCAACGTTTTATCGTCACAAATGGCGTTTTGTTGAGGTGCCGATACGCGCAAATAAATTGAATTACCAAAAGTACAGTCAAATGAATAGGAACAGTGATATTAATAATTAGATTAACCAAATAAGTAGATTAAAATGCCCGATAAATAAGCGATTCCTGAAATGGTGCCCGTCGTTTCGATATATATGTAGGTGGTCAACGCACGCGGTGAGACTGCCAACTGCATCACAGGCCTGTACAATAGGTACGGAAGACAGCGGCAAGTGCCATATCCAACGCAGGGTGAGTACAAGTACATGGGCACAACATAAACAAACATGCAAGGGTCAAAAGCACCGTAAAAATCATAAACCATTCATCAAATCAAACTGCGTCCCTACTGCGAGAGGTCCACACACAATAGAAAACACATAGGTAAAATCTGTAGGTGGCAAGTAGATTCGGACAGGCGGGTAGCAATCGCCAATGAAGGGCGTTCAATTGGTCTCGGTGTTTGGGCTGAACAAAATTTAAATTAACAACGTGGGGTTGAGCGAGAAATTTGACACCTCACGGCGCGTTGTTTGAACAAAATTTTAGACTCACTACATGGGGTTTAAATGAAAATTTACGCCTCACGGCGTGGCCCCCATACGTTGTAATAACCGGTGACGCAGCTGCATGGCGCAACTTCCTAACACCATGCCCATACGACCCCGGCTATCGTAACCTCAAGGGTGGACCGTGAATGCTAAAATTTTAAACCTATTCTTGGTCAGACCCAAGAAGCTACGCAGCTTAGCAGGCCGCAGGCGCGCTTAACGGGGTGTGTTTGGACCCCGCCCGAAAGGTTGCGCACGTGTCTAGTTTCAGGTATGATTTCTGAGGTCCCCCAGGGAGGCTGGCACCGACACCTGCTCGCAGGTCATGGAGCCTAGCCGCTATTCCCTATCTTAGACTCATCGGAAGTTGTTTAGTTCTGTTTTAGTGTAATAAGTGTTAGAATAAAATATGGAAATGTCCCTAGAGATTTGAAACTCAAGTTGGTTTACCTAGTTAAGATCGCGGTATGCTCCGTGTTAGAGCATTGACCTATATGGCCCTCACAGGGTTCCGACGAGCCCTGAGTGTTTAATGTCGTATTATCGCTGGCGTGGCCTGCTTCCTCAGTAAATTCTATGCAAACGTACTGGTACCTTGACCAGTACAGGTTTCGACTTACCAAAATAGAGAGGATTCCTAACAAATTTTGAATCTCGGTCAAAAACTAATAAAATTTTACTTGCGTTATCTGGTTATTTCATTAGAGCGTAAATAGATCTGACAGAAGGCCCTGCTCGCCAATGCTTGTGACATTCTCGCCCACAAGCCATGACGGCCAGTGCCTGCTCGTCCGTGCGGACAAAACTAAAGAAAGATCCCTATCGTCTCAGAAGGAAGGAAGACTCTACTCGATGCCAATGATACAAGTTTATTCGCACGATCAAACGTTAATGTTGGGACGAGTGTTTCCTATTTATTGCCGCGGTGGACCGCGTGAGTTGAGTTGGGGGAAGCTTCGCAGAAACTCACAGCCATGGCCTCGGCATCATAGACTATAGGGGTAGGGGTGTTGAAAATACCGACTAGGCGAAGCGTACAAGTATCCGCAGGTTGCGGGCTAGGGGCGGTTATCCCTGCTTGTGCTCAACGTTGGCGAATTAATCAGCTATGCGACGCGATAAGCAGGGGCCCTAGTGTGCTTCAGAAATTGCTCCTTAATACAGGTCGCTCTGGGCGACGAATACTCAAGCGGGCGGAGGAAAAACGGTGATCCCAACTGACTACGCGAGCTCGACAGCGTTCTTGGAGCGCTACGTAAGGCGACGCCGATTCAAACTGGTGACAAGGAGTGCGCGGAAATTTGTCATCAAGATGTCCTCACGTTTGCGCATATGCCTGAATTCGCTCTATAGCGTTGACATCCTGACCTACCTAATAGTACGACTGACCGAACGACGAGGTCCAGAAGCAAAAGAAAGGGAAAAATGGAACAGTTCCCTTAATTTAGGCCGACGGAACGCGGTCGGGGTGTTGCGTGGTGTGACGCGTCCTTAAGAGCAACTTACGAGACTGTCATCCAGTCGATTGATTTCTATTTGAATTCGATATCGGGTTTTAGATGGGGAGGCGAGTCCTTTAGACGGAACGCACCTAGCCGAAGGCTAAATTAGCCTCATTTCCTACCTATTTGGGTCGTATGTATCAATCGGGCCATGGGCGATCGGTCCTGGACGCATTTGCGTCTTTGGTATTCTCTTCGGTTGTTTGTCTTTTGCCTCTCTCTAACGACGATTTTGTCGTCCTAATACACTGCTGTATGCAGTGTCTCAACTGCTGCGTTGTACAGTTGAGTTATCATCGACTTCGTTGTCAATGATGTCGTGTTCCTATGGCTGAACGGTTTAGACTAGTGAAACTGCAGCGGACTTAAATTCTCCGTGCAGGATCAAGTCACATTACGGGAAAATGTAACTGGCTGACACTGAAACTATAGAAAAGTGAAACTGGGCATACATAGTACATAGCCTAACGGGCAAACCGAGTTAAAATCACAGAAAAGCTAAACTCAGCGATCAACTTGCTCCAAAAAGAAAAAGGGGTCTTGCACTCGCCCGGTTTGCCCGGGCGAGGAGGTAAGTTTTCTTTATTTTTAGAAGGTCCTAAAATTTTGTTTGAAGGCGGGGACACGATGTGTCTCTCCCGCAAAGGCAATGTCTCGTGATGACGCAGGGGTAAGCTTTAATTCCGTTTCCTTTAGACAATGGTCTCGAGAAAAGACCATTGCGTAGTGCAAGGGCGAACACTGGTAAACCTAGTCGTTTTGATCACGTTATTATTTGGGTCCAAAACTGGTGTATTACCACAAAACGAGGCGTCATCGTCCTAGGTCGAGGTCGGCTAAATTTTGTTCAGCTGGGGGCGTGCTCCTCCAGCTCATTTTGATCACACGGGGGCAAGGGGACACCTAAAGGTACTCAGGTCAGTCGTCCTAATGAGACGGGTGTACAAATGAGATGCCTATCGAATGCGTCGCCTATGTGCTCTAAAATCAGATTCAAACAACTGAGTAAAGATGATTCCGAGACAACATTCCGCGAAAGCAGCAAACACCTTAACCTCAAGTTAACGTCCCTACAATTTGTTTAGTCTTTTAAGTCCCCAAATTTATTTTCTTAACTCGATGAGATAGAAGAAATTTTCGGGGGCTTCCTAAAGCCCGACGGAGGCTAGCCCTCCGTCCCTAATTTGCGTTTCTGTTCAAGCCCAAACACGGCATGGGCGTTGAACAATCCACTAAGCTGTAAATTTGTAAACCATGAGCATAAAAGTAAAACGAGTCCCTACCGGTTCAGCTTCTAAGCGTTCGAAAATTTTACCGTGGTCTGATCAGCAAAATTCAACGATCCTACCTCAAGAATTGCGAGTCATGTAAAGCGTGGACCCGAAGCGTCCAGTTTGTTTTGTCCTACCTAAGACCACGGGGGATCAGCAAGACTTCGAATCGGATAATCAGTCCTCACTACGCTCTGTACGAGTGCGTCCTAGTTTGCCTAACGTCTCCCATGTCGGAACTCGATTTTAGCGATTGATTCCAGACAAGGTCGTGCGTAGCATTTCAGCGGGCTGGAAACCCAAGCATAGATGTTTCTTCCTACAGGCGAAGACGTGCTACATTCGGGGTGCTTAAACGAACGGTCTGTTATGCAGGTTTCACAGAATAATGAGTGCAAAAAGTGGGCAGTTTTGTCTTTAGCAACCGTCTGCAAGAAACTAGAATCTCTAATGGACGGTTATATGATATTTTAGTTTCTTGCGAACGGCTTCTAGAGATTTTTGTCTTAATGACTGCTTGTTTGATATTTAAATCTCTAACAGATAGCTGCAAGAGACTTTAGTCTTATATAGATAGCCAATAAATACAGAAATCTCTAATAACTTGCTGTTAGAGAATAAAATCTCTTGCAGCTAGCCATAAGAGATTGTTGTCTCTAATGGCTAGCCGTTAGAAACTTTTGTCTCGTGCAGCGAGTTATAAAATACAAAAGTCTCTAATAGCTATCCATTAGAATTTCAAATATTTAACGGTTGGCTGTAAGAGATTTTTGCATCTTACAGCTGGCTGTTAGAGACAAAAGTTTCTAAGAGCTAGCCGTTAGAAACAAAAATCTGTTATAGCAAGCTCATTACTGATATTGGTGTTTCCTCCAGTTTGATATTGGTCCTCCCTCCAGTTTAATATTTATGATCCCTCCAGTTTGATATTGGCGCCCCCCTCCAGCTTGATATTGGCGCCCCTCCTGTTTAATATTTGTGCCACCCTCCAGTTTGATATTGGCGCCCCCCTCCAGATTAATATTGGTGTCTCCTCCGTTTGATATTGGTGCCCCCTGCAGTTTGATATTGGTGTCTCCTCCGTTTGATATTGGTGCCCCCACTGCGCAACTACAGTCAAGTCGCTAAGTACCAAATTAGCACACTAGTTATAAAACTATAGTAACCTTTTAGTAGCACTTTTATTGAAGTAACGCAAACTGCAGCTAGCGCCTTGTATCACATTCATCTGTTTTATTGCCGTTTGCTAATCATTCGCTGTAATTACACTGCTTAAGTCTACTTTATGCCCTGATTATACACGTCTTTAAATTCATGAACACGAGGTATCGAAGTTACATATGGCTTTACTCTATGTACCTTACATGCTTCGTGCATTTAAATACCATGTTCAAATGATTACGAAATAACATCATTTCACTACATATAAGATAAAACGGATCTTTAAAGGTTAGCTTCTAAGCATCCTGCCAAAAGGACACTGCCACCGAAGATCAGTGAATTCTGTATTTCTCAAATATCAGGAATCTTATTCACAGAAATTTATTGAATTGCGCAGATAATTTCACTACGATTAATGACAGAAAAGACGCATAAGTTTCCAACAAGGTAATTTTAAACTTCGGTATTTTTGACAAAAGAATACCTCTGCCTCATCTCATGTAAATTATACCTTATCTGAGTACCATATATTCTAAGCAATTATACACGAGGCAATATTTACTATTCAATTTTAACAATTGCGCTAATGAAAATAACGCTGTTGCAATGATGCACAGAGCTGTGTCGTGCATAACATTTTCAATAAGCATTTGTATCCTTAAACCGAAACTGGAGTATGAATAAAATGCAATGACCAAGCAGCGACTTTACATGATGAAGAACATATTATCAATGACAGCAACTGTGTGCAAATAAAATGTTAATTGCGGAAACAGATGTGTAAATAAAATTTTAAGAGGACAGTTTTACAAATAACTGCCATATGTGATTCAGAATTTCATTGTGACTGATACATCAACGCTAGAATTCTTTTGGAAGAAAATAAATTGTGGGGAACTGCTTTTGACTTCTTCATCTATTTGAAGAGACAAGGAATATAATAAGTTTAATCTGGCAACTATTTATTTTAGTATCTCGTCGCTGTATTCAACTGCACGTACAACACAAGATCAAATCAAATCTATTCAAATAATAGCAATTTTTATATATCTGGGAATATTTCAATAAGGAACGTATCCAACTTGCATATAATTGATGATAATATTCTTATTATTTATGTTGTACGCCTAATTAGAAACTTTTTCTAAGAAAATTCCGATAACAAACATATTTAGAAACCAACCATCTTGATTGCATCACCTATTGCAAAATAGCATTGAACGTCTGAAGATAAGAACGAACCCTTCAAAATCGCTTCACTCTATGTTTTCCCATGCAGTTAGAAACGGCAGTATCTTATCCACTTCCGCAAAGTTTTGACAAGTGATTCATTGGAAGTTGACACCGGGAGTGTATATTCGTTTGTTTGCGAACAAAGTCAAATCCAAATGCCAGGGGTGCCAATATCTAACTGCAGGAGGGGTCCAATGTTAAACTGTAGGGGGGCACCAATATCAAACTGAAAGAGGGGCCAGTATCAAGTTGGAGGGGGCAATATCAAACTGGAAGGGGGCATCAATATCAAACAGGAGGGGCACCAATATCAAACTGGAGGGGGAAACCAATATCAAACTGGAGCGTTGCACCAAGATCAAACAGGAAGGAGCACCAATATCAAACTAAAGGGATCTAATATCAAACTAGAGGGGGCGCAAATATTAAACTGGAGGAGCCATAAATATTAAACTGGAGGGGGACCAATATCAAACTGGGGTGAGCACCAATATCAGTAATGAGCTTGCTATAACAGAGTTTTGTTTCTAATGGCTAGCTCTTAGAAACTTTTGTCTCTAACAGCTACCTGTAAGATACAAAAATCTATTACAGCGCCGTCCTCATCGCCGGATGTCCAGCGAAATTGGATCCTAAACTCACAATGTTTGAACAGTTTCCGGTCCCAGCTTAACTTAAACTATTGCGACTACTTTCGGGTAACGCAATTTCCTTCTTCAGCCCCAATTAGCGTCACAATCTGCTCATAAGTCGACTATTTGTTCTTCCCAGCCCGTCCCGAGTCGACAAACATCAACTCGGCCTTTGTGGTTTGCGGCTTGCCGCCCTCCTAATTAAGCTAAATTCGACTTAGCAGATGACCCTCGTACACGAGGACATCTAAAACAGCGGAAAGAATCAAGCTTGTTAGAGGTTCGCTGCGAGTGCCTGTGTTTCAAAGCCTTGCGGGGGGGGGGACCGGCGACGGGAAAACGTCCCTCTCGGGGCCAGAGACGGGGCAAACCTTAACGTACTCCTAACCGTTCAAGGACCCTGCTCCAGGACCCCTAGGGTCCGCGGAAGGGCCCTAAAGTCGCCCCCCCCCCGTTCGTCCTAGTCGTTTGTTTCTTGTCCGTCCGTAAAGCTCTGAAATTTAGTGAATTTTATCATGCTGTGTCCTTGTCTGTCCGTCCTCATGTTATGTCCTTATATATATATATATTATATACATATATCTACACACATATATACACACAAATACTCACGCTACACACATCAGACAGGATGGCGTCCTGAGCGACAGAAAGGTCGCTCAGGATAAATGCACACGCACAACATATCAGAAACAACAACAACAACGACGACAAAGAAGAAAACCGACCAGAAACGTCGGTTAGAGAGAGAATGAGGACAAAAAGCGAAAGGACAGAGAGGACATGAAGAGGGCGTGGGAAGGGAAGCGGGACAAGGGGAATCCGGGAGGATTTTCGAGGGGCTGGGGTCAGATTCGGTCCCAGGACAGAAAACGGGGTCGATTGATACCAAACACAAGGGGGGTAGACATAGAAGCGGGTCGGAACCCATCTATGGGTTCCGATGTGTATTAGTGTGTGGAGCTTTAGCGGGCTCTCCTACGTTAACGGATGGGCGGAGCGACGCCCGCCGGGTATCGTTGGACTCACCGTCAAACGGCGATTTGAACGAGGGGTGATATTGCTACTGGGGCGGCAGGAGTAAGTAAGAACGGTACTAAAGTCGCGGCGATTAGAGAGAGTGGTGGCTACGGTAGGGGCGTTTTAGTCGGTTGTCCCGGGTTAACGGGGCGGCGGACCGACACCCGTCGGGTATTTTTGGAGATGTCTCATCGAGACGAATCCAATGAGGGCGGTTCGCCCATTTTGGAGTTGAGGAAAAAATCTCGATTTATCGGTGCCCATCAGCGGTTGACAACAGCTTTCTAGGCAACTTTGCGTGGCTACAGCGAGTCAGCGGGAACTCGGACGGAGGTCCAGCACACGTCGTTGGACTCAGCTATTCACGCTGAACAAAACGAGGGGTTGCATGCACCGGTTCTGATGCGGGGTAGGGCAAAGAGGATGTCGGAAAGTGGGGCTTGTATTAGTCGCATACTACTGTGGGCTACAGAAACAAAGCGGTTTTGCCTACAGAGTTGTCCACAGGGCACACACACAAATAGATACATGTACATATTTTATATCTGATATGTCCTAAATATATGGAAAGTGACAGTCCGGGTTCCACGTTGACAATCCTACCTAGCGTAAGTAGTGATTGTCTCTACACGTTACAAGCAGGCCCGGCTCTAGGGTAGGGCTAACTGGGCTATAGCCCACAGGCCACCTTTGGGGACAGGCCATTTTTGGGCGACTGCATAAGTTTTAATGCCAATTTTCTAACAAAGGCTTAAATTTTTATCTAAGTCAGGCCATTCATGGATAGCGACCACCCAAGAATTGATATGAAACTGTAACTCCAGGCCATAAATCCTTTAAAATGTCACAGTTTCGTAAGTGCATGGCACTAGCAGGCAACCATTTTACATTGTATCAAACGTATGTCTCTTTGACCTATCGGCCCAATCACCTCATTGGTGGCTCAGTTCCAAGTGAATATGGTTCTCTTTTGCTCATAGTGGACCGAATCATATCTGCTATTGATCTCAGAGCTAAGGCTTATGCCAAATTTTCAAAAAGGTTTGATGCAGTACTTCGCTGGAACAACTTAGTGGACACATTTGCTGAAATGAAGATCCGTAAGAAAGATTTGTAGGAACTGATAGGTGGATACAGACAGACAACATGCAAAGGTAAGAAACGACATGAAATATAATTGGTATTTGTTAAAATGTATATTGGTCATAGTATTTGTGAAGTGATTTCTGTGCCACAGTATAGAGAATTAGTGAATGTGAGCTAGTGGAACATACCAGTATCTGAAACGTTTTCGGCAAACAGGCCACATCAAACCATCAGCCCACAGGCCACAATGAGCTTGAGACGGCCCTGGTTACAAGCGAAGTTCCGGCGTTGTCCGGGGCGTCTTTGGGTGTCCACTCACAATTCCCCCAAGTGTTCTACCAGTCTGCTCCGGTTATTTTCCGGATCATGGTATAGTAGACGGTGGCGGGCCGTCGAATTAACCCGACATCCGTCGTCCTTTATAATCACGAAGGCTACCAAACGTATGATTTCCGCTTGTTGCGACTGGTTGTTTTCTGTGACCATTACTTAATATATCGCTAAAGCCAAGTAAATTTAATATTTTTGATTTCAGTCTTAACAAACTTGCTTTCTTGACCGTGCAGTCAGGGGCATCCTATCCCCGGACGATCATCACCGTCAAAGTTTTAACGCGAAGCGGCGTCCGGTTGGGGTTTCTGCGCGATGCCTACTTTCTGTCGGTGTGGAGCGTAGTGTCCAGTCTCCTAAATCAGCTTGATCAACATAGTTTCTTTATTTCGTCCAGCGTGCCTCACACAACACTCGTCCCGGTGATCGAATTCGGCAATTACAACAAGGAGTGTGACATATTATACGAAACGGTTCATGAATATAGTATGACATCTTACATAACCTTTCACTGATATGGTATAACGTTTTATGCAAACTTCGCTGTTAAGGTATAACATTTCATACGACTTCACTGATAAAATACAACATTTTATACAAGCTACACTGATAGAGTATAACATTTTATACAAGCTTCACTGATAAAGGATAACATTTTATACAAGCTTCACTGATAAAGTATAACATTTTATACAAGTTTCACTGATAAAGTATAACATTTTATACAAACTTCGCTGATAAAGTATAACATTTTATACAAACTTCGCTGATAAAGTATAACATTTTATACAAACTTTGCTGATAAAGTATAACATTTTATACAAACTTCACTGATAAAGTATAACATTTTATACTGATAAGGTGTAACATTTTATACTGATAAGGCATAGCATTTTATACAAACCTTACTGATAAGGTATAACAATTTGTACTGATAAGGTATAGCATTTTATACAAAACAGTTCCCATGCCAACGAGTTTGGACGTGATTTGGCTGCGAAAGCCATGAAACACTCGTGACAGGGCCGAAACGGCCCTGTTACATCTATACACCAACAGACTTTTAACGTATAATCATCAAGCAAGTCAACAATTGTAGACTCGCATGTAATCGCATCGGAGAGATGTTGCAAACTTTCTTACAGTGTAAAACAAGAAGCAAAATGCCGGAATTCAGCAACCCTGCAAAATGCAGAAATGGGGAAATACGACAGTTGTGACAAGGCTGAGCGGATAAATGTAGCAGAATACATCAAGTTGCTTCTAGATAATATCTATTGCGTAAAATTGCTTAGAATACAAGGTAACAATTCGGCATCCGCAAAAGCTGAAAAACTTATTTCGAATAACGAATAGCAATGTATATACTAACTGCTAAATGATACTGCTGCGCATAACTGGTAAAAAAGCAAAGAATACAGTGTACAGGGTAAATGAATATATACATCGTTTGTTGTTTGCTCAAACTGTCACTGCTAGTACACATTTTATACTATTCTGTGGTAACTAGGTGACATGAAAAGTACATTATACAAAAGCGCATGATAGTTATAGTTAATACTTAAATTATACTAGTGCTAGCAACGGCGGGTGCGTCGCGGTTTCATGACACTATATGTAGGATTTTTGGTTCTATAACATAGCTTTTATCGGCTAATTAGTAGTGGAGCGGACGAACCTGATTTTTAGGGCCAGGTCGACGCGGCCCAAAATATGATCAACGTTGACCTTTAGAAAGGGGGACTGGGGGCTTCGCTCCTATAGGGATTCTTCGTAGAGTGTGGGATGAAAGCCGTTGCGCCACTCTTCGTGAATTTGGTTAGCTTTACGCATTTTCAACGGTTCACCCCTCACGCTCCATACACTCCCCTCCTTTTCTTAATTAACGTAGTTGCGAATCCCCTCTTTATAAATCACTACCACATTTAATATTTTAAACAACTTATTGGCCATGGCAAACGCCGTGGCTTTACAACTCAGATTTCTATCAAATATTCAATGACATTTAGAGTGTTTCGTGTAAAATCAAAAATCGAATTTGTTCTCTTTGGTACCATTATTTCAGGCCGGCGAGGACGTAAGACAGCCACTTTGACGCCAAAAAACTTTAGCAATGTGATTTACAGCTCCCTCCATTTCAAAATGATCCACCATCAAGGATCTAGAAGGTACGATCGCAGTACGATCGACAAAATCTGGAAGGGAGGGTGCGGAGGATCATCTTACAATCATCGAACGACCAAAAGACAGCTAACATGCGTATTTTACAAGTCTATGGATGCATGTTCATACGGAAGAAGGGGTAGCCACGTTAAGGCTCGGCCAAGTCGCGGCAATGCCGATGCCATCATCCGCAGGAAATAGCCCGACCCCATGAAGCTCTGCACCTTCCCCCTTTGTGCTAAAGCTGCGCAAATCATTTAGGGAAGATGTGGCAAAAATCGAGATGCAATGAGAAAAAGTAGGGGCAAATTTGCCCAACTCGAGGGGGGTGAGGGGTGAGGGAAATTAGCGAAAATAGAGAGAAGATTGGCAAAAAACGAGTGAAAATTGACAAAAAATCTGAAAAAAATTTTAAGGTCGAAAAATTTCGAAAGTGTATACCCACTCACGACCACCCCCCGCCGACCGGCTGCTCGGCCCCGTGTGGCCGAACGCGTTACCTCATCCCCGAAGCACCCGCTATACCACAAATACGTGGGACCTTGAGGATGTATGAGTCTGTATCGGATCAACAAAAATAAGGTAGATTGATCCGTCAGATCACGCCGAAAGGGAGAACCAAAGTGGACCGCGTAGAGCAGTCCTGGAACTTTTCCTCAGCTCCCACCACAGGGACGTAGCCAACGGGATGCCCCACCGTGTTACATCCGTGCTCCCTGAATTATAATACAAAAGTTGGCTAGCGCACCCTACCCAAGCTGTGGCCTACAGCTTGAAGAGGTCTCACTCCACGCATGTCGAAATTGTATTATTCCGGACATTGTGCAGTTTAAACTACTAGTAATTAGTGATTAATAAAAGTATAATTTTGCAATTCTAACATTTCGGACAACTAAAAGACCATGTAATAATGGGACGCAGCTGCATGGCGCAACTTCCTAACACCATGCCCATACGACCCCGGCTATTGTAACCTCAAGGGCGGACCGTGAATTGTTGAAATTTTGACTCTATTCTTGGTCAGACCCAAGAAGCTACGGAGCTTAGCAGGCCGCAGGCGCGCTTCACGGGGTGTGTTCGGACCCCGAACGATTGGTTACGCACATGTCTAATTTCTGGTATAATTTCTGAGATCCCCCATGGAGGCTAGCACCGACACCTGCTCACAGGTCATGGAGCATAGCCGCTATTCCCTATCCTAGACTCATCGGAAGTTGTTTAGTTCCATTTATCGTGTTAAAAGCTGAAGTGAAAGGCGAAAGTTGCCCTAAAAATTGAAGCTCAAGTTGTTTTGCCTAGTAAATATCCTGATATGCTCCGTACTAGAGCATTGTCGCCTATGTGACTCCCACAGGGTTCCGACCAGCCCTGATAGTTTAACGTCGGAAGGTCAACGGCGTGGCCTGTTTTTTTTTCTTTGATGGATGAACTTAATTCCGAGAACCAGCGGTTGAACTGGTGTAACTTTTGTCTCGTTGAAGCAAGGTGTATGCGAAAGTCCCTGCTAAATTTTCAATCTAGCGGAGAATGCGGGTTAAATTTGTTTAACGACTCTTAAAATTTTTATTCCTAGGTTCAAATGATCAAACAAAGAATAACAGAAGGACATGCACGTCCGTGCTTGGGACATTCTTGGCCACAAGCCGCAACTGGCAGTGCCTGCTCGTCTGAGCGGACAAAACAGAAAGGTCCCTATCGTCTCGAAATCAAGCAAAGTCGGTGTGTGTGGAACAAAGTTTATTTACATGATCAAAGTCTACTGTCGGGACGAGTGTCTCTTATCACTTATTAATGCGGCGAAGTGTATCAACTCGGGAGACTCGGCAGTACTCGCAACTATTGCTTCGGTTCATTAGACCATGGGGCGCAGGGCGCTAGAGAGGCAAATGGAAACACAGCATGCTGATACTCGAGCGTACGCGGACTAGGGGCGGTTATCCCTGCTTGACTCCATGTTAGCGTAATTCTTCAGCTATGGGGCGCTTAAAGCAGGGGCCCTAGAGTGCTTCGGAAGTTGCTCCTTAAAGCTGGTCATCTTGAACGTTGTTCCTCTATACGCGGTGACTGGCGGTAGACGGGTTTAAAGAGCAAAGACAGCGATGGGGTTGACTATGCGAATTCTACTCTGGCACACAAAACACAGCCAGTTTGGTACTCAATATAAGACCAGCGATAAGATACTCCGAGGGGTGCCGACTAATTTACCCTAGCAACTCGTTCATGGAAATTCCTACGCACTGATTCGTTACAAATTTTCCGGTGGTTTTGTCTACTAAACCGTACGACTGACCGAAGGGAGCGCAAGAGAAGGTGGCGGTGGAATAATTCGTCAGATCCGGAACGGTGGTGGTTGGTCGTAGCGTGAAAACAGCACGATACGATCTCCTGGGCAATTTACGGGCAGCCCCAAGAGCGAGTCTGGTTATTTTAAGTTTAGTTCGACTGCACGGCCGATTTTATAGGATGTTCGCTGGGGGTACGTCACACAGGAAGTATACGCCCTGCCGATCAATTATCCGTCCTCATTTCCTGACCTTGGGGTCGTTTTATACTATGGGGAACGGGGCGGTCGGCCCCAGACTCGTCCGCGTCTTTTCTTTTCTCTTTGGTTGTTTTCTCTTCGCCTCTCCCTATCGACAACTTTATCGTCCTAATACACAGCAGTATTACAGTGCTTCAACTGTACTGTAGTGCAGTTGAGTTATCATCGACTTAGTTGCCTATGTTTCTATATCTCTGTGGCTGAATGGTTAATACATATGGTTCTGCAGCGGGCTTGAATTCCCCGTGCAGGATCGAATCTACTCAATGGCAGAACAGGAAAAGACATAAACTAAACTAGAGCATGGTCATGCGCAGTATATAGCCTAACGGGAAACTCAGGATAAATAGCGAAATCCGGCTAAACTCGGCGACCAACTTGCTTCGAAGAAAAGTCGGGGTTTTGCACTCGCTAGCCATGGGGCCAAGATGGCCCAAGTTCACTGTTAAAAACGATTCACTGATAAAATACGACATTTTTATACAAAACGATTCACTGTTAAAACGATTAACTGATAAAATACGGCACTTTTATACAAAACGATTCACTGTTAAAAACGATTCTCTGATAAAATACGGCATTTTTATACAAAACGTTCCACTGATAAAATACGACATTTCATGTACGAACGTGACCCAGGTGCCAACGTGTTCCAATACGATTTTGGGTGTGGGAATCATGAAAACGCTCGTAACGGGGCCGGAACGGTCCTGTTACATCTCTTATATTTTTAAATGGAAATTTTCGGACTTTATCATACGATGGTGAACAATTTCCTTTTGCCTGAGATTTGTTGGCGATGAAATTCTGACTTGTACCGAGGTCTCATCACTCAAGACCCCTCCAGAAATAACTCAGCTAGTGGTAGTCGAACGTATTCGTTGCTGGGTATTTTATTTGTCTGATATTTGAAATTTGGTACGTAATTTCTGTGCAAGGGCTCAGCCTGATCATGCTAAATGGTCAATATTTCGCTAATGCATGACCAATTGTCAATAATGGTTTATCCTAACCCTCGTTTGACGAACCCCGTGAATTCAACCAAGTCCTACTCCTATATTTTAAAGGGGAAAATGACTTTTCCCGATAGGTCCTGATAGATATTCATTAACTCGGTTGCGTCCTGAAGTTCTCCTCGGGCACGGGCCTCTTCCTGCTTGATCCGTCTCGTTTCGTCCAAAGCCCATTCCCATTCCGCTTGTTGGTTTTTTCTCCTAGTGGTTCATCGACCAAAGGAAGGAATATATGGGGTACCGGTTTCTTGTTCTGCTAGGGGTGACAATGCGACAGGGGTTATTTATTGGTGAGGTGGGGTCTGGGACGCAAATGTTTAGGGCGGTGGGGCCTCGGCTCCACGTTCCGCTAGGGGCGATAACAAAGGTGGGATTACCCACCGATGTGGTGGTGTCGGGGAATCACTAGTTTCGGGCGAGGTGTTCTCAGAGCTTACAGATGATACTGGTTCACTCACCGGTGCGGGGGTCTGAACTGGTTTCCGTCGTGGTTTAGGTACAGGTTTTTGTGTCGAGGCGGGTTCTAAAGGTGGCTGACTATAAACTGGGGCGGATTGCGTGGGCGGTGGTCTAGGGGGTGTCGAATACGGTGTATTCTATTCGTCTGGAACGTATTCCACTATGGGAGCTTCGAATCCGAATGGCATTAGCGGTGTGTGCGGGCGCGGGTAGGTTCAGCAGAGTAGGCGCTGCGACGTTTAGGGTATCGTTTTTCGTACGACGCAGTAGGTTCACGATAGATGTGATACGGTACCAGTGGTCTATCCGGGTCAGTGATCAGGCGTTGTGAATGAGGGCTGCGGTAAGTTTGTGTAGCGGCGGCGGCACGGCGTTGGGCGGGCGTAAGCGGCGAGGTTTGGACGGCATGTTCCAATGCCGAAGTTGGAGAGGCGGCTTGTTCGGGGGTATGGGGCGAGGACTCATCCGGATCTTGCGAGGGAGTAGTTCCATGAGGCCTAAGTCATTGGCGTTGAATGGTCGTAGCGAGCGAACATTGCCACAGCGCTGTAAAGCTAAAGGTCTAGTTGGCTCTTCAGTTCTGACAGCTCGTTCCTGTTCCCGAAAGGTTACTGTGGCAGTATGCCGTCCGTATTCTGGCGAGAAGGTACCAGGAGGCTTATCAAGCGCGTACTGCAACTTAGCGGGTCTTGGGCAGCGAGTTCCTGCGGGATAGCGGGCCATTCAGTGTCGGGAGTTCTATCGGGGTCACAAATTAGTAACCTGTTTTGTTGCGGAGCTCCGGATGAACCTTGGGCTGGGGCTCGAATGGCCAATTGTTCTACTGCAGCGCGGTGTATGTCTGCCTGAGCTTGCGTGTATTCTACGTTGGGTTCCTCAATCTCTACACTAGTCGTGTCGGATGTGCCATCAATTTCCTGACGCAGTCTGTCGATTGCCTCTGGAATAGCAGACGTAATTCCCGGGCAAAGTATTTATCGGCGAGAATGGTTTCTCCTGGTTCCTATAGTGCGGCCTCAATGTACGCGGGAGGCACGGCCTTCAGTAAATCGGCCATGTCAGGGAAACTACTTACTGGTCTGTAGCATGGTTTGGTGCTGTTTATGTGGACTACATAGTCAGAGGCATTGGGTTGTCCTGGGAGCTTGACACAGATGCAGCGCAGCATTATCTTAGTGATTTGGTATGGTCCACACCATCTGCGTTCTAATTTGCGTGATAGTCCTGGTGTTGTGTAGTATCGGTAGACCCATACATGATCATTAACCCGGTAATCAGGGACCTTAATCTTACGATTGTAGTAGCGTTTCCTATATTCCTTGCAGACTGCATAGAGCGACAGGCTCGGTCTCTGATTGTGGCTAACCATCGTTGTACATTTGCACGGTAAGCTTCTGCTCCGGAATAGCGTCCCCAATCAATTTGCGTCTCAATTGCACCCGGTACTCGGGGTTGAAATCCGTGCATAAGCATGAAAGATTGGTATTTGTCGTATGAGTAGTCTGGGTACGCACAGTTTAGGCCGGTGGTCGTTTGGCATGATGGGATGTAAGTAGAGAATAGCAGTGTCGGGACAGAGTCTGTAATGATGGGCTTCTAGCTTGAGGGCGGTCGCTGCGTTTTCGTCAGCTGGCGACTGCCGGGCATGCAAGTACCCCCATATAGGTCCAAATTGTTTATCTCTACGTTGAATGTAGGGTATGTAATTGAGAAGGTTTCTCCCCTCATACTGTTGGAAATGTGGTAAATATATGTGTTCGCCAGTGTCATACACCTGTTCAGGCCGTTGTAATCGTACTCGCGGTCCGCATGGGTAAGCGACCCTAATTAAAGTGTCTAATTCCTCAACTTCTGGCAAACCACCATACCTCTGCCTAACATTCGTCGGTAGCGTTCGGAGTCAAGTGGGTTCAGGTGTACCAACAGTGGTACGGGTCGAGCTCTCGCTTGCCGCGCCAGGAGCGGGCGGTGTCGGAGCAGTCGGGGGTTCCTGTGGTAGCGTAGGCCTAACGAATGGGTCAGGGGCAATGAAGGTCCAGGGGCTGGCTCACCAGCGGGTTCTTGGGTTGGGGCTGGTCAAGTTGGTGGCCCGGGAGCGGTCGTCAACGTCTCCGCAGAAAATGAAAATTGGGTCTGGTAGAGGATCATGACCTGGTCCTCCGAGCATACGGTAGAAGCGTTCTCGAACAAAATCGGGCGGTAGGGTAACGGGAGCGTCCGGGGGAAATCCCATGAGCTGTCGTGTAAATCGTTTCCAAACCTCCTCTGTGGGGAGTCTCCGCGGTGGTCTAGCGGGCGCTTTGCCTTTACCACGGTCCTGTCCTTTTACAGCTACAGCAACCATTCAAGGATGGTCTTGTTCGTCATACTCGGCTTCGCCTGCGGAATCAGAAAATTCCACATCATGTCGTGGATCGAGTGAAAGTCCGTCGGCGTTAGCATTGGCCTTACCTGGTCGATATTCGATATTGAAACCACCGAATTCTATGAGTAACTCATTACGCCATTGGGCTAAGCGCGAATGTCGCGGTGGTCTCTCAAATAGTGCCTAAAGCGGTTTGTGATCAGTCTCGACATGGAATTCGCGTCCGAGCAGGTAATGCCTAAAATGCAGAGCGGCCCATCTGATGGCAAGGGCTTCAGTTTCTCTAGCTGTGTATTGGCGTTGGTAGTCCACAAGCGACTTGCTAGTGTAGGCTATTGGCAATGTCCCTTTATCGGTCTTCTGCGAAAGCACAGCCCCTAGGGCGTATCCCGAAGCGTCCGTCTGAAGTATGAAAGGCTTCGAGAAGTCCTGGTAGATGAGTAACGGTTCTTGTACGAGTGCTTAGCGTAGCTTTCCAAATGCTTCTTCGCGTTGCGGTGTCCATTTAAATTCGTTGTCCTTACGACGAAGGGCGTTGAGTGGTTCGCAAATCTCGGAATAATGTGGTATAAATTTGTGGTAGTAGCCCACAAGTCCTAAGAAGCTTTGTAGTTGTTTGAGGGTCTCAAGTCTTTTGTAGTTGTCTATGGCGGCGGTTTTCTCGGGGTCCGGTTTAACTCGTTCAGAGCAAATGATGTGTACGAGATATTTTAACTGTTTCTGTCCGAATTGGCATTTGGGGGGTTTCAGTTTAAAATTTGCCTTACGGAATCTATCGAAAACGGTGATGAGGTCTGCCAAATGTTGGTCAAATGTGGGTGAAAAGACCAGTATGTCATCTATGTAAATGAGGCATCGTTCCCATTCTAAGCCATTTAAAATGATCGACATACACCTTTTAAAGGCGCCTGGGGAAGAGTTTAATCCGAAAGGTAGAACATAGTATTCATACTGTCCGTGGACAGTGACAAAAAAGTCTTCTCCTTGGTCTCAGGATCCAACTCTAATTGCCAAAACCCTTTGTTATGATCCAAACTAGACATGAATTTAGTGTTTCGCAGGCAACCCAATATGTCGTCTATGCTGGTTAACGGGAATAATTCGCGCTCAGCGACCACGTTGAGCTTGCGAAAATCTACGCACAAACGTAAGGTACCGTCACTCTTGGTGACGTACACTATGGGAGAACCCCAAGGTGAATCGGATGGTGTTATAAGACCTGCTTCTACCATGTTGTTTAGTTCCTCTCGCAAGGGTTCGCGTAACGAATGTGCCAGACGATAGGGCACCTGTTTAATAGGCTTCACGTCCCCAGTGACTATCCGATGCTGGTGTACACCACACCTTCCTAAATCGAATGGGTGTACACTGAATATGTCTGCATTTTCAGAGATAGTTGTCTTTAACTGTTTTAATTCATAGGGGTTAAGTGTAGTTTGTCCAAAATCAATGTAGCTCAATACCTGTATGGACCGCTCCGTATGGATCGCCTTGTTTTGTTTATTTATTACTTGTACTACATTATCCCGTGTAACCCCGATGTTGTTACATTGTTTAACGTGCTGAGAAGGTCCGAGTTGAAGCAGGCGCTTGTTGCTGTCATATAAGAACTCCATCTCGTTGTCATCGAGCATCTCAATATGTCCTATTGTTTGTCCTGCGTGTATGGCAACGGGTAGGTTCCCATAATTCGTCATCGCTACTGGGATCATGCGTTGACCAGTGAACACTAAAGCGTGAGCGATAGCGATATCCCTAATGAAGGTATCTGGTACAAACAAAGCTTTTCCAGTGAGTTGAGTGATTTCGGGAAACGCATTAATGAATAGTTCTGTGTTCGGCGGTACTTGCGTGTATTTCCTAGACACTACATTAATAACTGGTGGTCGATAGTCCCCTTGGTCAGCGAAGGGCGCCGAACAGTTCTCAGTTCCATTAGATAAGTCCAGGCAGCGGTCTTTGAAATTTATGGCCACATATGGTAGTAAAGCCATGAAATCGGTACCCAGGATCCATTCATACGGGGTATCAGTAGTAACTAGAAAGTCGCATGGTGTGCTTAGCGATCTAACGGTGATTGGTGCTTTCACCACTCCACTAATTGTCAGTTCCTGTTGGGTAGCCGATACTATCCGGGTAGTGTTAGTGTCTCGGGGTACTATGCCTAAACGAGCGTGTAAAGCCTTGGACATAATCGAAACGTCAGCTCCTATGTCCACAAGTGTCGTGACCGGAGTGCCAAGTATGGCTGTATTGATAAGTAACGGTGTATTGCCGGCATTCATGGTGTTTAACTGTCTGGTGAACATACCTTGACGGGGTCCGCGACGTAAGTCACGAGTGGGGCAGCAAATAATTCGTCGTCCTCGATAAAGACAAGTTCCTCTTCGGATGGGGCACGTGTTGTCAATAGTCTGTTGGAGCGACGTGGGCACGGTTGGAGACAATGGATACGCGCAGCGTCCCCGAAGGTGCAACCGTGACCTCCGTCGTCGAAGGTCGTCCGGGCGGGGGCTGATGTCTTCCTCAGGTGGGGCACTTGGAAGTCGCCTTTCCGCTCGAATCCATCGAATGGCCTTTCTAGGCTTACCTTCAGATTTAATTAACCTTCTGCGGCATGGGAGCCATCGGGGTATATAGTATCCGTACGTAGGCGAGACCTTACACTTGGTCATACAGTAGATAAGGCTAATTACATTGAAGATAGTCGTAATGAAATAATGCGAAAGTCCGGTGTATTCCAGAGCGGGAAAGTTAACCACCTTTTGGACTTGTTCCTTGGCTATCTGAGCTACTTGTAAGTTTGTTGCTTTGGCATCGTCGAGCAACCTCCAGGTTAAAGGTTTTAATTTGAAGCCGGAGAGCCAGTCAATGGTGATATTCATCCGAACTTAATTGTAATTTCCTCAAGTTTCAGCATGCTGGTCAGCACTATCGATCTTATGACCAACTTTGTATAATTTCCGTGGGGAAACCATAAAATTCCATGCACCTTTATAGCCTTGCCCAACGTTACGTGTGCGAGCTGCCTACGATTAGTCAGTATAACTTCGGGCTCGCTAGACATAATTATAACACCTTGTATGGTCGTGTGCACGGCGGTGTCATTGGCGAATGGACCAAAAGCGTTCGATTGCTACATGCATGTTTGATGGACTCTGGCACAAGTTCACCCGCGATAAACAGTTGGTGCCGTGGTCGGTCCACAGAGCGTGTGGTTCGCAAAAAGCAATTCCAGGCGTCTGTTTGCATGCTCCGTGGTTCAATGATTCAAAGCGGATGTGGCCTAATCGGGCGGTGTATTGAGGAAGCGGCATAAGCGTGTCAGGGGCATTCCAGCCAGTGTTGAAGACCCGAAAATAAGGTCGGACATCGCTGCGTTTAGGCAATGGTAACTGCAGAATGAATCCAAAGCGAAATGCTGCTAGGTCCACACTCACGGGCATAACGCGACCAAATTGATATGCTAAGCTGGTTTATCGCATGATAATAGTTTTATAAATGCGTGGGTCCATGGGGAATAACTGTCGTAACGTAACGAAATCTATTACGGCAGGAGATAATTCTCCGTTTAGCATGAACTCCATTATGGCCTGTACCGACGAGCGCATGTTAGCTTGAAGAATGTGGTCGATCAACTGGTGGTGCACGTGTGTGATCTCTTTATGATCAGCACATCTAACCTGTTCAATCATGGAGACCACTTCTTGCATGGTATTGTGTAAAATTGCGTAGATATCCTCGTTAGCTCGGGTCAATTGTTTATAGGCTTGGTGTTTCTGAAAGAGACATCATTCGTATCGCGCATAAATTTCTCTAGAACGGTTACTTGCTGTCGGACATTATTGATGTGGACGCCGTTAGCGAAAGCCTTCCCCATTAGTTTTGCTGGCGGCTCCCCTGTCTGCTTGTTCGGGATTTTCTCGGGTCATTTCTTTTCGTTCAGCAAGGTCCTCCTGATAATCACTTTTGGAGGATTCCTCAGAGGGTTTCAAGCATTCGGCTATCGCTAGGGCCAACCGTTCGTTCAAGTCTTGAGCAGAACTATTGATATTATCACGTTGGAGCGTACACGGTTCCGAAAGTAAAAAATCTACTTCTACGTGTTCGCCGATTGTCATGCCACACTCAATTTGAAGCAGATTAACGCTAGCTGGGCGTCGCAGGAGCCTTAGACGCTCACCAATCGATTCCGTTTATGGGATTCATCGGCGAATTCTAGGCTATTTATCGCGTGCTTAACAAAATTAGTTATTGGGACTCCCTCGGTACCCTGATTTCTATAGACAAATTCTAGCAACTGGGGCGCTTCCCACAGCATGTCATGCACGTCAATATTGGCAGCGCGGGAGAGGCGTTGCATTCGGGGCTTCTGAATACCGACATAGTGTCGCCAATTTGGTATTATATACCCGGCATTGCAGATAGACGCCCAAGCTGTGCTCAAATTACCCTGGTAATTCCATTTTCCCCGATGGCTGACAAAATAACAGTAAGGGCTGATGTTCGGTGACTGTCGGGCATGACTTTTCCTACACTCACGGCACACTGGGTGCATACTTAGCTCTGCCTCAAATTCTTTCTCCATGACCTGCTGGAGCGTATGACCATTCATGCATTGGCTCACCAGTTCCATAAAAAGTTCCAACGAGGCGAGAGCTACTGGATCGAGATACAATCCAGTCACGCGGTGATCGATAGGGGAGGCCATACCTAAGATGCTGCTTAGCATAGCGGAGTCTTGTTGAAGAGCCGCATCAGTACTACCCTCAAAGCGCACATCTAAATGTCGGCTTAGGCTGTTTAGTTGTTCCATGGCTAGCACAACTCTCCGATAGAAAGGAGCCTGCGGTTGTAGTACCGCAGACTGTCCGAAGTCGGCATTATCTCGCCTACTCTAAAGTTAATTGGAATAAGGGATTTCTCTACACGAGGGGTCGGATTCTCTGCTAGCTCAATGCGAGGGTATTGGTAGTTCGAGGTCTCGGCACGATCAGTGGAAATGGCAAACAATACGTCCAGGCCCCAAAGTCGATTTCGTTCATTCGCTGTTAACGGACGAATATGTCCAAGTTCAATCGGGATATCGTTAGTATGATAAAGTCCATAGGTGTTCGACAGTTTCTCGTACAGTCGGCGTAATCGTTCATCGTTAGCGCCCCGTACAAAGTCAAGTAAGTTTCCGTGTCCCATACACGCGTCTACCTGCTCGCTAATTACGCTTACTGACTCCTTCGAATTACCCGGGGACATACTTGGTCTCCCTTCGACGGATTCATCTTTGGCTGTCCCAGGTTTCTTAAGTGGGCTATCCGAATTAATCGGGGGCATACAAGGCACCTCTTCGACCAGTCCCAAAATGTCGCTAGAAATACTGAACAAAGTATCGGTAGAATCACCTAAACTACCCAGGCGCATACGCGGCGACCTTTCGATAGGGTCATCCCCTCTACTATTATTACTACACGGGAGCACCAGGTTCAACTCATTCAGTTCCCTCGGCTTACTAACATCGCTACTTTCTTCAGTGCCTTCACTTGGTCCATCCTCACTGCTGGTACCATCGTCGTCCTCAGATTGGATAGACGATTGACTCGTTCGCAAGCTCAGGTCAATACCGTTATCTGATGCTACTCGCGGTAGCTTATTGTTTCGGCGCGTTTCCCACGCCCCTTCACGGTGCCACTCTCGTACATCGGAGGTGGGTTCACGTCTATACCAATCAGCATTAGGGTCTTCCTACGTAGCCCAGAAGTCTTCATCACTCAAGAGTTGTTCCTCATCTAGTTCATCATCGCTATCCTCATTAAAACTATCAGCCAGTTCCTCTGGCACAGTCACCACGTCGTACCCACGCTCATTTCCTAGTACTATATCACTCTTACTAGTATTCGGTAGGGCGCCCTGACTTAGATAACACTCGCTCGCATCGCCTGTACAGTTCGCATCCCTCGCATTTGATCCATTATGTTTAAATAGGAGTTCAACCGACTCCCTCAATTCACTACTTTTCTCATCCACAACATCAGCACTCACATTAGATTCATCACGCAGGTCATTGAAAAAGCTTAGCTTAGCATGGGGACGTCACTGCAGTCACAGTTCAGCAACGGTCGGTATAACGGGATCCTAATAATGTGATTTATGTTCTTCGTTTGCCACCCCACCATCAACATTCCCGTATCTGGGCAGACCACGGGCAATCATTTCAGCCCCAACGATCATACCCACTTCCTCAGTGTCAACGGTCGCGAATCGTTCACTACCTCCACAATGATACGGGTGACAAGGGCGGCACCGGTCAGCATCAAAGAAGGACCGTGGAACCCCTTGTCAATGCGGTCGGGAAAGTCACCTCAAGTCCATCAGTATTATTCGCCGGTACAAAATAACATTCAATTACAACAACTTCACTTTCATTACGATCTTCCAATAATTCACTAAGGCTACAAGCGCGTCCTAACATAGTCAATTCAACAGACTCACACGACACACAATTCTTACACGCACACAAGGGACGACCCGCGCGGCGTTGCGGCCCACATACTACATCATTCGACCTATAATTTAGAACGGAACTAGGGCTGGGCGACTCCGAGAGGGCCCTAACATCGTATACCGCAGCCTCCATCGTTCCTGGTCGTTCGCCGACCTCCAAAAGCTCCATGGGTGCCTCACACGGCAACCCGAATAAATCCACATCTTTCCGAGCCATATCAACATCATCGGCTTCCCTGCCGGAATAATCATCATCATCAACACTCTCCACACACACTCTCGGATGGCCAGTCTCAGAGGAGGAAAATAATAACAATGGCTCAATTACAACATCATCCTCATTCACATTCCTTCAGTCATTTCCAAAGAGCTGGTGTATCCGGAATTCTCCGTTGAGGTGCTTCCCTGGGGTCTACCGGTATTAAAATTAACACTTCCCTTTCCATTACTCAACCTATAATTTTCAACATAATCATCTTCCATTACCTCACAAATCTCTACACTATCATTACTACCATTCAAAGCCATTAAAGTTCGTACGTTCACGTCGGGTCCACTCCGGACCCACTGGTTCGATTGGTTAACCACACACTCGTCTCGCTGTTCGCTCGCAGCAATATACATACAAGCGGATAAACACCCGCGCTTGGTGCGTCCGCGTACAACATATACGAACCCTCTCCCTCATAACCCTCTTTTTGGTATTTTAAATTTTCAAGGCTATATACGGCATTACTAAGTTCGTCCTGGTATCGTTCATAGTCCACGTTTGTCGGGCTAAACGTCCTAATCTTAGGATCGTTGATCGGCTGGAACGGACTACAGCTCCGAGGAAGACGCGCGGCATCGGCCCAATGAGCAGTTGTAATCACGTCTAAAGGCCTCTCAACGAACCCATCCATTGTCTCGGAACAGTCCATGTCATCGTGCCGGTTAATCAAGTATCTGTCGTCATCGTACTGTGGTTCATCCTTAGTTGCTATGGCGTTACCGCGTCCAGTCGGTGCGCTGTATCCTAATTTGCCCTGGATCATGCCGAGTTCACGACTAAGCACCTCTAAGCAGTGGGTAGTGGCTGGGCTAGGTTCACGATTGCCTTTTGTTTGTGAAGCATTACAATTTAATTGGTATCGGCGGCGCTCTATGGCACCACCATTTCTATTTCCACTGTCTCCAGCATAGTTGTTGTTGAGGCCCCATGCCTCGGTCAAACTGAGGTCGCTCATTTGGGACCCTTTGATATCCGTTGGCTTGTCCCGACCGGTTGTTATACACAGCGGGTTGTCGGTTGGTTGTATAGTCTCCATTTCCACGATTATTATTGACAAAACCTGGCGGTGGGCGGTTAGGCTGATATCCCGGTTGGTTCAAGTTCTGGCGATTTCCGCCATTATTCCATCCGCGGTTATTTCGGTACCCAGCTCCGGTTTCGAATCGACGAGACTGAGGTGGTTGAGGAAATCCACGGCCCATAGCGTAATTATTATGTCGAGGATAGGCTCCTCCGTAGTTCCTCGGTTGGTACTGTCCTGGCTCTCGGCGTACAACGCTAGAAACATAAACTGACACAGGCTCGGCGTTACGCGGCGCATTGTTAGCTGCTGGCGGATAGCGTGTGATGCCAATTAAAATCAGGGTAGCTCCAATGGTTCCTAAAACCAGATAGTCAAATGCCCCAACCAGAGCCGTGGGAGTTTGATCCTTGGACGTAAGTATGTATGTTGCAAGCGAGGATATCTCGATAAACACATATACATTGAATAAGTCATTAGTGCTGATTACACCAAGATATCCAGCATTTGAAAACAGTAAAAGGGAATAGAATATATGCTGTCGTTTATCCTCAATATATATTTTGTAATCGTAGAATTAATTAGTTCTTTGCCAAAAAACAGGAAGAATAATAAAACTGCATTTATAAACACTATTATAGGCTGATTCAAGAGGTCCAGCTTGTACTCAATGCCGATCGGGGCTTCCCAGTCTCCAAAAGCATAGGAGATACTATTTCTTGCAAGAGGCATGGCATAAATAGCCAGAATTAAACAAAGCGCTGCGCTTATTGTAGCAATTAACCATGATACATACCTGTTAAAGCTTATGGCAGATAAAAGAGCTGCAAAAAATGGAATAAGAATTTATAAAGCCGGTATGTGTTTAGCTATGTTCATTACTGGTTTGTTCCTCTGGCAGATTGATTAATTTCGCTTTCTAAAATAGTTCCGTACTCTTTGTGTACCTGGTAGATCAAAGCTAATCCTACAGACATTGTTGCAAAACCAACAACAATAGCAGTTAGCATCAGAACGTGTGGTAGCGGGCTTGAAAATATGTGCGGGCATGATACCGTATTTGCACAAATATCAATTGGTACTATGCCGTTTGCAGTTTTTCCAAGTGCTATGTAAAAGATCAATACTGAGCTTTGAAATATACCAAGACCAATAATTTTACGTATAAAATTATCACTGGTGAGCATAATAAACAAACCGCTGGTCTAAATAATTACAGCAAACAAATATATCAGATTTTGCATATTAATCCTCTCTTATTAATGAATATATTAAGCACATAATAGATGCTACAGTTAGGCCAACTCCAATTTCAATTGCAAATATACCAATATGCTGACCCGTAATATCATGACTGGAAATTGAGTTGTAATTTAAGTAATTATCTTTAAAAATCAATGAGATAAGGCCAGTTCCTGAATAAATTATCACTCCTGAAACACCACAAATTATAAGTCCGTTTATTGAAAAATGTTTCTGTAGCATATATTTTCCAAAGACTAAATCATAGGCAATGACTCCGGTTGCAAAAATCACTCCGGCCTGAAATCCACCTCCGGGAGATACTTCGCCGTTTATTTGTATATAGATGGCATATAGTATAATATAGGGAATTATGAAGGGTATGATTGTTTTGATAATTTTGAATTCTTTAATCATTGCCTTTTTTCCTCCTTGAAATAATTACAAGTACGGCTAGTCCCGCTATGAGAATTACAGTAGTTTCTCCCAGAGTATCGTAGCCTCTATAGCTTGCAAGAATTGCAGCTACAATAGAAGGTATGGCGATATCGTTTCTGGTATTTTAAACATAATATTTTGTCAAATGTGTTTGTAAAGGTGAGTCTTCAGTTCCAAATTGTGGTAGATCTAGGCTAGCCCAGCTACGGCAAGCTACAAGCGTAATACATAGTAATGTTGCCAGGACTATCTTGGTTTTTTTGTGGTTTTCCTACATCTTCAGCAACAATTTTAACCAGATTGAGTAGTACGCAAGTTGAAAGACACGCTCCAAGTGCAGTTTCAGTCATTGCTACGTCAGGGGCATCCATAAATAAATAACAAATGCCAATAAATAAGCTGAATACCGACATAATTATAACAGCTTCAATCAAGCTTTTGCTTATTATGAAGTAAATGCAGGTGATGACCATTACCAGGGCAGATATACCAAGTAGTACTTCGTCCATTACAAAATTTCAGTTTAAAAGGTAGAGCAAAAAATTCTGACATTTTATTTAATTCTCCCTTTTTTATCTATCTTGTAAAGCAGGGAGGCACGCCCCAGAGTATGAGTAGATACAGGATTTAAGATAAAAACAAGCATCGCTATCGCTAGTAGCTTAAACGAACTTGTATAATCGCTTTGCATTATAGCCAATCCGATAAATCATAACGGTCCTCCACAGCATTCTATAACACTGGCTGCATGTAATTTTGTGTAAAAATCAGGAAAGCGGAATAGAGCAATAATTCCAAATGCAATAAAAAACATTCCTGTTAGGATTAATATCCAGCCTAAGTAAATCATTTCTATCAATTATCTCTTGTATTTTTCATTTTTATATCAACTTTCCTGAATAGACAAGAGATATAGGGCTATTTTGCAATAGTTATATTTGAAAGAGTGTACTTAAAACGCGAACTGGAGGATAAGCTTTGCTTATCCTCCAGTTTATGAAAACTAATGAAAAACTAACCTTAAAGCGGTTCTTCAGCTGGTGTTAGAAAATTTTTTTTACCAAGTATCGTTAGGCAATATAAATTATATACTTTGAAACTGGTCGCAGAGTCGCTTCTGGACTGGTTTTTTTAACTTTTATCAGTATTTGATAATAAAAGTTATCCAAATACTGATATGTAAAGTACTTAGTGGAGACAGAGCAATAGGATATATAGCTAGTGATATGTAATTTAAATCACAGGGAGGGAATTTTGAAAAAAGGTTGGGTCAGCTCGGATTTTATTGTGAAATCAAGTAGAAAAGAAAATACATTAATTTCAGGTTATGCAAGCGTTTTTGGAGTGATAGACACTCATAATGGTATAGTTGTCAAGGGAGCTTTTAAAACAGCGGAATATAATAATGTTAAACTGCTTTGGCGGCATTATGTAACAAAACCGATTGGTATAATTAAGTTCCTGCAAGAAGATGAATACGGACTAAGGCTTGAGGCTGAAATTAATAATAATACGGTTGCTAGTGTCGAGGCTATAGAGCTTGTTAAACAAAAAGCAGTTGGTGGATTAAGTACCGGGTTTTCAATCAGATCATCAGATTACAACAAGCAAGGAATCAGGATAATAGAAGATGTTGAGTTGATGGAAATAAGTATTGTCACTTTTCCGGCAAACAGACAAGCAGAAATTCAGCAGGTAAAAAACCATGATAAAGACAGATTGTTGTCCAGGCAGAAAAAATTGAATGAATTGTCGAAATTAATTAAACAAATAGAAAATTATTAGGAGGCTTTATGCAAGAAGATAAGATAAATGAAATTGCTGCAGATGTAAAGAAATTTTTAGCCAGAGAATCAAATACAACAATAAAAATCAATGATATAGAGTATAAGATTAACAAAATGCAAAATTATTTTTTAAGACCGTATATGGAAATTATCTCTAATTTAGAAGAAAAAACAGCCTTTAATAACTTTATAAGAAAAGATATAGAGAACCAGCTGGTTACTAAGGCGTTTAGCAGTGGTGTAGATGATGGAGGAGTGTTGATAACACCGACACTTAGCAAACAAATTATTACGAGCATTAACAACAAATCATCTATGCGGCAATTATCTTCTACAGAGTCGATTTCAACAAGAGCCCTGGACGTAGTAGTTGAAGACGGGGAATTTGCTTCCGGATGGATTGCAGAAGCTGGAGCAAGGAATGCAACAGATTACGCAAGAAAACGATCCATGCACATGAAATATATGCGCAACCTAAAGCAACTCAGAACATCTAGATGGTTCTGAAATTGATATTGAAAATTGGTTGGTTGAAAGGTTGGCGGATAGTTTGTCAAGCTGGAAAATCAGGCATTTATATCAGGAGATGGAGATAACAAGCCGTTTGGTTTATTGACAAATGATCAGGTAGAGAAGGTAAATGTTGGCAATGCTATAACTTCTGATATCCTCTTGGCTTTGATAAATAGCCTAGAAGAAGGTTATCTAGGTAATGCCAGTTTTCTGATGAACCGTAAAACATTATCTTTAATTCAGGGGCTAAAGGATGAGACTGGTAGGTTCATTTGGCAGCAGTCATTATCTGAGTATTATCTTTCCAGTCCTTGACATCAATTTTCTGTAGACCACACAGTAGCAGCTAAAATATTAAGTTGAAACTCATTAACAACCGACACCGCATTGCTTGTTTTGGGTTTCGCTCAAAACCGAAACAAGTATTATATATTAATAAGTATTATTATTATATAAGTACGCGTTATATAAAAACCATAATAATAACTGATTATGCGTGAGTAAACTTAAAGTGACCCCACGTACTATTTTATTTAGTAACAACCGAGATAGAATCACAAACCCTATTTGGGTTTTCGCTAACCGAAAATCGGCAAGATCAAATCCAAGTACCAGAAATTATACTTTGTGTTCGAACAGAATTTCGGTGTTTTCAATTCGTACAAATTCGGTTCCCTAATGCGTAATCATACATACATTCGCATTACTCGGTGTTCGAGAACAAATTTAATGCGAACGTGACATCACAAACAAATCGATCCTGTAGTTAAGGTATTGGTGCTCGCGAACGAACCGGTTTAATTCAAATTCGACAAATTTTCGTTTTATTGAAATAATGCCGTTTTGGTTCGCGAGCGGTTTAGCGCCGAATTTCAAGTGACCGATTTCAAACTTTGATTCAAAATTACAAAATAAGATGGTTAGCGGGGTCACATTAAGTTTACTCGCGCATTACTTATATTAGTTGCAATATGATATAATTTTAATGTTTCACCCATACAATGCTTATAGACTTATGTTTTTCAATATTATGCATTATACATTTACAATGTGAAGGTTACCTACTTAAAATGAGTGGACCTACACGAGATTCAGTCAACTTGGCATTACAAGTTCAAAGCAAAAATTATAACCAAGAAAAGAAAATCTTCAATAACGCCATCAGCAGCTATGAATATTCAGTTTAAACGCTGAGTTTAACCTTAGACTTCAAGTTCGTTCAAAACGCATGGCTTATTAGACATATGGTACAAAACTAAATATTCAACTGTAACATTTGGCCTAGCCCCAGTAGTTATTAAATTTATATATCCAGACTGTGACCAGTTAGTTTTGTAAAAACATTGCAAATCTAGAATAAATTTTATAATAGTAATTTGTTACAACAGACAGCTTTGCTTAATAATATTGCTTCAATATTCCACCTTCAAGTTCATTATCGTCGAAAATTGATAAAAGGTTTTGTGGAATGAACTCGTTGACGCCCGACATAAACCCGACATCTGTTCGAAAAAAACAATGCAAATTTAGAATAGGTTCTACAATAGTAATTTGTTACAACAAACAGCTTTGCTTAATAATATTGCTTCAATATTCCACCTTCAAGTTCATTATCGTCGAAAATTGATAAAAGGTTTTGTGGAATGAACTCGTTGACGCCCGACATAAACTCGACATCTGTTCAGAAAAAAAATGCAAATTTAGAATAGGTTCTACAACAGTAATTTGTTACAACAAACAGCTTTGCTTAATAATATTGCTTCAATATTCCTACTTGAAGTTCATTAGCGTCGAAAATTGATAAAAGGTTTTGTGCAATGAACTCGTTGACGCCCGACATCAACGCAGACATCTGATCATATACACGAGACAAATCGCCACCGGATCACAAGACTGAAAAGTAAGTTAACGTAATTTCTTATACGACACATTAGTTAGTTTATCATGCCGCGAGTCATGTATTGACAATATTGATCTATTGAAATAATTGCAAGACATTAATTCTGCAACTGGTCTCGAAGATTCCGACCAAACTGCAAAGCTCAAGTGCTTGGTAATACTTCGAAACATCAGTAATAATTTTGAAAGAACATTAAACACACAGAAATGTAGCAAATTGGCTTTTTATTCTAAATGTAAGATTTATATTAATCTTTACTCATATATCTATATCATTTTTCGATTACTAAATGATTCGTTTTATTAGACAATACAATTATTTGATACTAAGTTCACGCCCGTGACACGCAGGTACACAGTAATATGCCCGATATGAATACGATGTAGATGTCATCACTATTACTATAGAAATTTATATCTACACAGTAGGTGACTCAAGCAAGGATAGAGTGAGCAGTGTTTCAACATAAGCGATTTATTTCTGCTTTGATCTGAAACCCACGACGTTTTCAACAAAGACATCGTTACTACACAATTTTTGGATTTGAAAACGAACTCTGTCATTGTATAAAGCCAAGTTCTAAATCAACATGTGGTTTTTTAGCTAGAATAACAAAATCAATTAAAATTGAACAAAGCCACTGACGTTGGAACAACATCATGATTTAGACACTCACTACGAGTACCTCGACGTCCACATGAATAGACCACGTTTTTTTGCGGTAACAAACGCTTTTACACGGCGATAATTAAATTAAACATAGCAGAACTTAATTTACTGAAGTTTATTATGCTAACGCCGAAACTGCCACAAATTTTTTCCTGTCCAACAAATCTACGTTTAAAGAGAAAATCAACCAATTACTCGATATATTCATTTTTGTTGCTATTCGTTATCGGAATGCCAGCACCACCAGCCTTTAGTTCTCGCAACAGTGCCTGAAACATCGTTAACATTGTGTTAATCAATGATTGATCGCGCAATTTTGACAGTAAATATCGTGTGTAAAAAAAGTCAGAATTTTTAAACAATCTACGTTTTTATTAATTATTGTTAAAAATCTTTCCAACGCAAACGAAGTATGCTACAAATTTACAATGACACTGCAACACACAATAAAAATACCAGTGCAGAACTGCGCTGTACTAATCATTGCTTTAACCCAAAAGTAATATTAAATAATAACGTCTACATATCCGGAATGAAAGTCTTCGAAGTAAGCAGCATTATGTCTTGCAAAATAGCATGGCCGAGTCAAAGTAGTGTCGTCTGTTAAAGTTACGCCAAACGTGTAGTAAATGAACGCAACGCAAAGCCAAACTCATATCAATGGTTAAAAACTATAAAAAACGAAAACCATCAATTAATAGCGATAATTTTTATCCCAAATTTAAGCTGATACTTTCGAATTTTAGAAGAAATCGTTTTTGAACAAAAATAATGTGTCGTAGCAGTTTTAAAAATATAATCCAATCCAATAAGTTGCAACATTTTCAGGTTTCATGTGTTGTACAGCGTCCTAAAACATAATTACTGCATTCAGTTGTTAAATATCACCGACCACACCACCGAATTGGTGAATCGATCATTGGGCGTACTATCAGCTAAATGTTTGATTTTGCACTAACACTACGCAATAGAAGATCATAATATTACCATATTATTAGCAATAGTTAGATCCACCACGCGGCAAAAAGCAAGACAAAAATACCATCGTAGCTCTGTTGCAATAAGTTGCTTGGTATAGGAAAGAAATAACAAAATGATACTTTGCGATTTAACATTTACTGAAAACCGTACTGTGCAGATATGTACAGCTGTTGTCATTTTGATAAGGAGATCTTTTATATGTTTTTGCATAAATCCAGGGATCCAGCAGTTTCATTTTGAAAATCCCAATTCATTTTTATGTCAAAATGATCAGCTCACAACTGTACTGCTATTATATTTAGCTAAGTATTCAGGAATGGCGGTTGAGTGTGAATGATTAGGTTTGATGAACTATTACAAAACATTAGGTTTATTATTTGTTCTTTTTTCAAATTATATATAGTTGCGCACAACAATCTCAAGAATAATATATAATTATAGATGTAGATGGATGATTGCAACATACTGAGATTCCATCCAAGAAACGGACTACGAGACTTACTCATTGTTCGTTAGAAAATTGTTCTACATTATAATCATGCTACTGTTGTTCCAAATGTGTTCGAGCTTTTTGGAAAAAATTGCCATTCGAAATAATATTGTTCGCTGTTTGCTCAAAGTCTGTTCGTTCGACAAGGGACAGTTATTTCTGGCAGGAACTACAGTTTTGTTTGATTCTTTATAGAATGATCTTAAAAATGACGAATGCTTAATAGATAATGTACAGTTAAACTTGTTGCATCGTAAAGTCAATGCTGAAAAATGTTAAGCGACCAAGGATCGATGAACTTATTAGTAAGCAAGTTTTCACCGCTCTGTGAAAGTAGTTATATTTTATATAGGACCCTATGATTGTTATCCGGTCGCTGTATAGAATGAAACGAGAGCACAGGGCTGTACCCGCACAACTACAGCACTCGCCCCAAACTGACGGGTGCGAAACTAGCTCGTTGTTCGTTGCCCGCTGGTGGTAAAATGCAATTTTATTTTGGAATTTTATAGTTTGTTTATTGTTCGTTCGCTGCTCGCTCGTAAGTCGAGAGTCATTTGCGGCGAGTATTCTGCCTACTCAGTAGTGGTACAAAACTCCAAATATACTGCAACGATATCCCACTTACAACAGGCTCCATGTCCGCTAGACTAATCTGCTTTCCAAGCATCATTTTGTAGAATGGACGAATGAAGAACGCTGAAAAAATAAACACAACTTCACTCCTCCAAATTTTCGTACTGTAAATTTATGTCGCAATAAATGGATATCATATAATATATTTGCAAAAATCAATCCGTTTATTATAAAGCTAATACATTTCATTATGTAGATACAAAAGTGATCAACAATAAACAATTGGTTTTAACCATGATTAGTCATACCGATGCAACTACTAACTCCCCCTCACCATCCCTGACACCGTAGTTTTATCACACTGTTAGATACAAAAGTGCCAACAATAACTAATTTATTAGTTTCAAAGGTGACTAGTCATACAGATACAATTATTAAACCCCCTCACCACCCCTAACAACGTAGTTTTACCACACTGCTAGATACAAATGTGGCCAACAACAAACAATTGGTTTTAACCATGACTAACCATACAGATGCAATTTCTAACACCCCCTCACCACCACTGACAACGTAGTTTTATCATACTGTTAACTACAACAGTGGCCAACAATAATTTATTGGTTTCAAAGGTGACTAGTCATACAGATACAATTATTAAACCCCCCCACCACCCCTAACAACGTAGTTTTACCAACTGTTAGATACAAAAGTGGCCAACAATAAACAATTGGTTTTACCAATGACTAGTCATATAAATACAATTAATAACCCCCCTCACCACCACTGATGATAACTTAGTTTTACCACATTGCTTATTTTTAATTATTTTGATTTATTGCCTTGTGTCCTTATGTTAGAAATTAAATTCTGTGGAATGGAATACAATGGTTTCAGCATTGAAATATTACAGTATTTCACAGCTTCAAACGTTTGTTACAGGCTAAATTTTGTTACAATATGTTGTTACAATCGTTATCACGTACAAACATGGTGGTTTTAGGGAATGCATGCAATCTAACTCTTGTAACTCACCAGAGTCGTCAAAATTGTGAAACCTACACTATATAATATTATTTTAACAAATAAATGCATTACCGTCCAGAAGTTTGCCGTGGTAAATTGCGATACCGGCAATGCGTCCGATGAAACGGAA